>DWNE01003065.1:0-17428 GCA_018249875.1 Cecropterus toxeus | reverse complement strand
GAGAGCGGGGCATGAGACGGGACCGGGGAGGGAGACCGCATTCCTCCCGTTCATCTAGTTAGCTTGGTCAAGTAGTAGTGTTAGAATAGTCTTGAAGTCAAATTCACTCAAAACTATGTCTTACGTCACAATCCGTCAAGCCGTTCGGCCTATATTGCGTTTCCTGATGCTGATTCTACTCATCTATTTATTTTTTAGATAAATGGAGCGACACAAGAAGAACTCACTTACGCTGAAATCGGGCAGGAGGCGATGAATCTAGCCGTCTCGCTCGTTCGTATGGGTGTTAAAAAGGGAGACCCTGTGGCCATATGCTCAGAAAACAGACGGGAGTTCTGGAGTACTATCCTCGGTATAACCTGCGCTGGAGCGGTGGCCACCACTATTAATTTAGTGTATACTAGAGGTAAGGGGGATTTGAAGTAATTTCTAAGTGCCATTAGTAAACTAATGACATTCTTAAAAACATTAAAATAAAATATCCGACAGCTTTATAATTTTTTTGTTGTTGACAGATTTTTTTGTTCATAATGATTTTGTTAAAGTATTATCTATACTAATCTATACTTCTATACTATAATAATATTATGAAGCTGTAGAGTTTGTCTAGCTGAACGCGTTAATCTCAGGAGCTACTGGTTCGTATTGATTTTTTTTTTGTGTGGAATAGTACCATTATTGAGGGAGGCTATAGGCTATATAACATATATGTTTGTTTGTTCTTTCTTATGTAGTAGCGGGCGAAACCGTGTGGCACAGCTAGTACTTATATATATTTTCAGAATGCTCTATTTACAAGCCTTGATTTGATACCCATATTGTCGTGATAGTAAAATATCGTCCCTTCTCCTCTATATTACTCTCTTAACTGAGACGATTCTAATGATATGTCTTACGTCACAATCCGACAAGCCGTTTCGACTGTAGCGCGTGCCAAAGACATGGACATACATACAAACAAACATACATACATACATCCTTCTGACGCAATCGAGTAAACACGTGAAATTATATTAAGTAAAACATTCATTGTATGGGCACATAACTGACAATTTTAAACTTTTAATGTTTCTGACATTGTAAAAAAAAAAGATAAATGTTAAATTATTTTTTAAGCATTTGTCCAAACGTTTGATAGAGTCAACGAATGACCAGAACGCTGGCAACTACTTCGGTCAACGAATTAGCCTTGCTATTCAACGGGGTAATGTTCTAGCATTCTGGGAACTCATCCCCAGGACAGCAATTTGGATGCAGATTTTTAAATTTAATTTGGCAATTTGTTTATTTGAAAAATTAAGTTATTATACATGTACCTACATAATTGTTAAGTTACTTTGTTATTGTTTTGGTATATGTGTAGTGGCATTAGCTGTGTTAAGCGCTGCTCTTATCTGGTTTGAAGCACGTGATAAGGGAGACATACTTATCCGAAGCATTTCAAGTAAGTCTTCAGGGGTAGTAACGCATCTGTGACCAACCTCAGATGAGACTCTAATTATCTAGGATTGATAATTATATAATTCATTGAAAGTTCTAATATATAAATGTAACTCAAATTGATCGTGGCAAAAATTAACATACATAATCATCTTCAGCGGGCAAGCATCGTCATGAGACAAACTTAGTGGCGGATAAAATTGCAATTTCAATTTGACCCCCCTCTGGGTGCATCTAGATAGAGTGGGGATCAATGAAATCATAATGTACTGTAATTATGTTCGTACAACCTGCTTTTCGAATATAAACTCTAATGTAATGGCCATAAGCACCATTTCTTGTTATCGATCGCCAAAGGTATTAAATTCCTTTACTCTTAATAAAATGGCGGAATGCAAATAATTTTCCTGTTTCAAGGTTATACTGCTTGAAGGAACGTTATTATTATATTGAAATTCTTAATATGCAAGGTGTTTAGAAGATATTTATGATGGTCGATTCTCACGGTTATAATCATAGTTATTGCTAGGCAGAACTTGTATAGTTAAGCTGGGGATGCATGTTAGGGACGTCTTACCCTACAGGTCTCAAATGGTTAAGTTGACCTAAAGGGGGCGGAGCACTGATAATCTAATGGTTGAAACTCGGCCTCTCATTCGAGGCCCCGCAGTTCAAGACTAGGCACGTACCACAGATTTTTTTAAAATTAACAAGTTATTTTTACATTCAGTTCGTTTTTGTTATCTAAGTTTAATTAAAATATTGCAACGTTGTACGTACGACGGGGTGGGTTAATGAATTAAAGTGACATTAAGTTAAACGTGATATGTCACATAACTCTTATAAACATGTGTGTCAGAAACATCACATCGAAAAAAAAATCGTAAGAAAATCAGCACACCTGAGAGTTCTCTAAAAAAAAGTGTTCTCAAAAGTGTGTGAAGTCTACCAATCCGCACTTGGCCAGTGCGGTGGACTATAGCTTAAACTATTATA
Source organism: Cecropterus toxeus (assembly GCA_018249875.1). Classification (NCBI taxonomy): domain Eukaryota; kingdom Metazoa; phylum Arthropoda; class Insecta; order Lepidoptera; family Hesperiidae; genus Cecropterus; species Cecropterus toxeus. Next base: position 14,992 of record DWNE01003065.1, on the reverse strand, counting down.
AATGGGTTGACGATGAAGGGGGGTGGACAAGGATTTTCATACCTCCAGAGGTTCGCTCTTTACACAGGCAATTCTTAAAGCGGACAATTCCTGGATATAGATGGATGCGATTTAATAAAGTAAGTTTTTAATATTAATAGTTCTCCAAACTATCTTTTTTGCAAATATATGAGAAATTCAGAAACGGGCAACTTTCATTTTTATTATAATCCGCATAAATAATAAATAATAAAAATGAAAGTTACGCCTTTCTGTACGGATATATTGATATCCGTATGGTAATATATACTTAGCCAATGCTAAACAGCAGTGTTAAGCTTCTGTATTCTGACATTACATATCAATATATGTAATGTCAGAATACAGAAGCTGAACACTGCTGTTTAATGGCAGAATATTTTATTAAAATATAGAATATTGAATATTTGTTTCCAAGTCAAACAAAACATCACGAGAATTTATAACGATTCTGAAAGGGTGTGATGTCTACAAATTACACCCTTAGATATTGAGTTAACACGATTGTTTTTCATCCTTTTCATTCAAGAGCATACTCATGCACGGTAATGGGACAATATTATGATGATAATAAAGATGTCTATGAACTATAATGACCATATAACATTTGAAAGACGACACTCATTGTTCCTAAAAAGTTTTTATATATCACGTTATCCATTGCATCAATCGCGCACGAGATGCTCGATGCATTACATACAAAACTTGCAATGGTCACCGTTGTGGCAGAAAAATTGCATGTAACGGATGTCATCGACCGGGACCTTGACCGCGCAGTGAAAGTGGTCTCATCGCGCGGCCACAGATTAAATTAGCAGATAGCGCCTTTTTAGGCACTGGCTTCTCGGATAGTCTGCCAGGATACATAGTGTTTTTATTTCAAATTAACTTCTACTAACCACTTGTTTACCGCTGTCCAAGTACCTACGTGGCGATTTTTGCCAGCTTTGTAATTTTTTTATATAAGACCAGCTTTAAAAAATATCCAGTCTAGAATGCACTTTATTCATTAAGTGTTAGTATAAAGTGAAAATAATAAAAAAATAATATGGGAAATAAATAAAATATAAAAAAAATTAATACTGGAAAATCGACTCAATTAAAGAAAATAAATGAAATCAAGTGGAAATCACCAATATTTTGTAAAAAAGAAAACAACGACATTATAAAATCGTATTGTAATTATAATCTAAACAAAAACAAACAACAACAATTACACAATAGTCAACAACGACGCAACACAGCAACAACAAATGGGTCACGCAATAAATATCACAATAGCATACGTCTCACCTGACGGCATTCCGTCAGCACTACATTATAATTTGTATTTATTTACAAATGGCTGGCCACTCGGCACAGTCTACGGATGAGGCCTACAACGTAAGCTATTATCCGCTTTAAGATGCAATTTCTGTTTGTACACTACATCTACGATCAACCTCCAAGATAATACTAAAAAATTATCATAGATGCTAGTTATTAACAAAATATAATAAAATGGTTGCACTCCTCTGTGTGACAAAGGCTTTACAGGTGTTGATGTGCATTGATAGCGCACATCAATGGGACTTAAAAATTGAAACATTAAGCGCTCTGATTGGTCCAAATTATAAATTGATTTTTTCGAACCAATCACAAGCGACCGCATTTATAATTTCGCAGTTAAAAATGTTCGTGTTACTGCCACATTAAGAGTGCTTCCGTTCTTATCATATTCTGAAGATTTTGATTTGTTTACTTAATGTTTGCCTCCCTTGTGGTGGTAGATGTGTTTGTACACAGGCACGTGAACGGGGTAGGGCTTAGGGATGGGTACTTCAACTTTCTTCTCGACCTCCACGGGGTAGGGCTTCTCGACCTCATAAGGTACGGGCTTCTCGACAGTGTAAGGCACTGGCTTTTCTACGATTTGGGGGACAACCTGCGAAAAATTGAGAAAGAATTATGAGTAAGAGAATGAACCACACATTTAAGTAGAATTTTAACTGTGTCTGTGGGACTGGTTGGGTAAACATAAAATAAAAATAAAGTGAATTTGTTTTCGTAATTGGAAAGCATAATTAATAACAATACGACTCCGAATTGTTCTTCAATAGGTACGTCTACGAGAAGTAACAATGCAAATTATAAGATCGATGAAAATGATTAAGTCGTTTAAAACTTGTTGGATAATCATAAATTAAATATTTTCCCAGTGTGTCGGAAACGTCTGATCACCTTATGTACTCAATTGTGTACTTTACTTTATTTTGTGCCTATTGATCAATATGATAAAGGTGAAAAATATCACACTAATACATCCGTGTTCAACGCTTTTTAAATCATAGCTATTTAAAATAGCAATCAATTTGTCAATAAAATAAAGATAAAAAGTTACATCATTCATTACATTCAATAGTCAAATAGTCAACAATCGGAAATGGCGCCATTATTAGGTTAAGCTAACTGTCACGAATGCGCGGGAACTTTAAAAAAAGAAACCACGCTCCACTGGCGCTTGCTTTTACTTTCGTTGCGGCCAGTCACATTACATAATAATAAATAATCTGTGCAGTGACATGAATGGTGTTCTTATTTCAACGGTTCCGAAGAGTACGTAAAAAAGACAATGGCAATGATATAATCTGAATACTGTTTGTTATAAGTGCATAAAAATGTAGTTTCTCTTTAGATGAAGTGTTCATAAAAAGGAGAAAATTAATACGCCACACGATTAAAAATCATGCGATTGCTAATGATATAGACGTTTTTACAGCTTGTGAACACGTCAGATAAGACAAGACAATATGTGGGGAGCTATAAAATGTATGTTAATTACATCTTTAGCTGGGTAATGAGATGAACAATCTATTTTTGCGTTGCTCACGTGACGTCTTCTTATGACAGTATTTCTTAATCATGAGTAAATTATACCTATATCTTCTCTATCAGAAATGTACTAAGAAAGATTATATGGTCAATAGAATCATAAACTGTATCTATACTCAATACTTAGAATATGTGCATATTGAAGAGCGTGTTTTAACACCTAATTCTTCATATTATTATTTTTTCAAGCCTTCATTTCGTCAAATAAAATTTCAAGGCTTTTTCTAAAAAAAGATTTAAATTTAGATTTGGAAAAGATTGGAATTTACAGGAGATAATAATATATTACTGCTCAATAAATGTGACGTTTACTGATCTGTTCTGGCTTGAAGGATATGCTAAGATAAATTCATATGTGGCGTCAAATTTAATGTTCGAGACGGTCATATACCTGTGACAGGTCCTCAAGACTGCTTTGCATCATTCTATATAAGTCAAATTGGTGACATAACTATAAGACTACATTCAAGAATTACCTTGTTTAGGTTAGTTTAGGTTAGACATACCTTGTAAACTGGGACATGAATCGGCTGTTCAACGGTCACGTGAACGGGGTAGGGCTGGGGTATCGGGATCTTCACGTACTGCGGGACGGACACAGCCACCGGGTGGGGAATGGGCACCCCTATCTTCTTTACAACGGTCACGTGGTACGGCTTGGTGTGCTCTGAGTGCGAGTGGCCTTCTGGCTCCCATTCGTCTGAAGGGCGGGCGGCCGTGAATGCGATGATGACGAGGAGGGTTGTTGCTTTCTAGAAAAATTGAGTATTTTTAGTTTGAGATAGTTGAATTGTTGATTATGTTCTATCTTGGACTTTGCCTGCAAGTAAAAATTTAAAATAATAAAATTTGAAAATAATACTTGAAAAATATCATGATAACGAAAAAGAAAAAAAAAACGATAAAGAATATCATTAATTTAAATCGGAACCCTAATTAATTATAGAAAATTTAATATATAATTAAATGAAATATATATTTTTATGGAAGATTCACCGCCAAAAATATTAATGATATAAGAAATATTCGTAATTAAATACGTGATGTACGTTCGTTTATGATGTTGTTTAAAAAATACTTTGAAATAAATTTTATTCACTTTAACATATTGTAGATCATTGAATTACTTGACTATATATTGAAAAAGTTCAATTAATGCGGATCTATTGATAAATATAATGCGATTTTGAGTTATTGATAACATTGAATTGCTGTTTAATGAATATTGACACAATATGTCATAATAAGTTAAGTAATTATTTAAATTAATTTAACTTAAATCCCAAACTCAAAAACATTTGTACGAAAAATCATATAACCCAAGACAGCTGTATAAATAGCTTTTGTCCTTGTAGTTTAGTTTAAGATAAGGTTCCAATATGTCATACTTATCAATGGAATAGAATTGAAAAATGGAATGTCAAACGACACCATTACAGCACGAGGAAGTGGCTATAGTAAAGGAACACGTGGTCCTTTCACTACCTTCCGGAAGCAGTCTTATATAACGGACTTAACCGTTTTGTAAAGATGTGAATTATTATGTCATAATTATAATGTGCTTTTGAAAGTGCAAATGCATAAAAATAATTTATATCTGGTCAGTAATAAAAGATACGATTTTTGATCAATAATAATTACACAACGAATGCTTAATTGCTTATCGTTGTAGGATGTTTAAAATATTAAAAACAAAACAAAATGTCATTGCTGTCAAATGATAAAATTTGGCGGGAATTGTTAAACGAGCAAATTAAGAATTTTATTAATCAGTATTGATCATAATATACCTTTATGCTTATTGAATTTAAGAAATAAGTATATTTGTTATTATAACTTTATTAAAGTTAAAAATTTAGAAGCCGGAAAACCGACGAAAACGACATCCGAATACCGCTCTAGTTAACCGCCCTATTTACGTAATACAGATAAAAAATAACACAGATAACTTACGAAAGCGATCATGTTGGTTGATTTGGATGCTGTTGGTTCTCACTATTGACTGATGCACTCTGTGGTCCCCACAAGCATTTTATACTTGGTGAAATGTGCGTTTCGCCTTTCCATTCTGTGATAGGTTACGTTTACCACCGTTTTGAATCTAGCGAGCACATTTACGATATATACTATTGAATTTAATACATTGCTCAGTTTATTTGAATTTTCAGAGTATGGATATATTATAAAACGCAATGTATGATTAATATGTATAAGTTTATTTCTAAACTCTATTCTGGTCGTCGAGTAAAATTCGATAGTGAATTCGGTTAGCTTAAAAGTTATTTTTTTGACTTTATATGTGCGGAATAGGGTTTTGTTGTTTTTATACACTTGTTAAGTGGGTATCTATACCCATTCCACTGTTTGTATTAGAAAGTTATAGAAAGGTAAATGAGGTGTCTAATTAGACATAGTTCCGAAAATCAGAGGGAATATGCTTTATAAAATGGTAACATATTGATCAATATACTTTCATTCTTTGAAATGGTTATTAACTTTTTATAATTATAGATTTTGTTTTATGCGTATGATAAAAAATGTGATTTTTGTACTGTATTTAAGGACAATAGCGAAAAACCTTGAGGACTGCTCTAAGCGCTACCTGGCAGATAGTTTTGAAGGCGGAAGATGTATAGTTTGACCGGGTAAGTACTACCGCCAAAGCTATTTCGAGCGTAACACAGTTCTTTTGTTTATGTAAAGATATGTAAATGATTAACTTATATATTAGGCGACCGTCTTAGTCTTCAACACTGGAAAAGCAATTTGTGACGGCGACATATCTGGACGCATGCCGCCGTAAAGAAGAGCAGGTGCGGTGAGCGCAAATTCTCACCAAGGAAGGGCCCGAAAAGGGCATCGCGCTTAGAGGACTCCGGTCGCGGTCCTTTGGAGGACTTCCACCGGGGGGTTTTAGTGCGGTAAAAATCCCACATAACTCGGCGTCGCTCTCACGGAGTCGGGTATCTTTATGAGAGTTTCCCCCTCGGAAAAAAAGGTAGTATCCCTATTGTATTTGTATTAACTTACAGATGTCCACGGGTGGCAGTGACAACTTACCACCAGATGGACCGCACGCTAGTTTGCTATTTTTATCTGATGTAAAACGCGATGTACCTTGTAGGTATAGGTATAGTTTTTTACTGCTAATTATCAGCTGATAATTGGTGGGTTGAAGGATTGACTATTCCATGTCTATCCGTGTTTTTACTTATGCCTACTATTCTATTCTACTTGGATTTTTAAACATTAATTTAATATGTTTTTTTTGTATATGCCTTGTGTCGGTCTTGAACGTGTCGTATGGTCTTGACGAAGAACGTTCTCCTTTTCTTCTCATGGTTGTCGTACACGGCAACTAAGGAACAAAATCTAGGAGGGATACAGCAGCGTCTTCTTGTCTAACATCTACACCGGATTTCTGATAAAAGCCTCCTTCAAGGGAGTCATGTGTCTAGCAGTAGACCGCTAAGAGCTCGGCTGATGGATGGATATATTTTTGTGGAAAAATATACATCCATCAGTGGTAAGTAGCCGCCCATACTGCCGCCCATGGAAATCTTTAAGCAACTTCAGGAGTTCTGTCTGAAGTCAATCATAGATGCGTTGCTACTCCTGAGGACTAAGATGGTAGCCTTATATAAGTAAGCCGGTAACCAAACTCTTCCAGCGAAACGCAAGAAGTGCTTCACGCTAGAAATAGGTGTGGCGATGGTATCATCTCGGTCTAACTACACTGGTTCTACCTGGTGAGACACCTTACATGGAAAACATGAACAAAATGTGTAAAGCTATGGTTGGTTATTGTATTTTAAAAGAAGCTACTTGGTCTACATGTACCTCAAAGAAGATATACTCTTTCAAAACAACACACCTGAAACGCACGTGACTAAAAACAGTCGTGCGTGTAAGAAACGAACCTCAGACGCATCCATACCAAGTTCCTAGCCTCTACTCACTCAACTTGGTCAATGATTATACGCCATTAAATGCCTAAACGCAGGCAGACATTAAGAGCAAAACACCGGCGTGGTGTGACATAAGAACACTCTGTAATGGGAGAGTAGCAATTACATCTCTTCACGTTTTTGCACCGCTAGTGTTGTTCCGCATTTCACTGACATCCTTTAGGTACTTTTATATAAAAGTACGCAGTACTGGATACTATTTCAATGAGCATTCAGATTATGACTTGGACATCTGTTATCAATCCCAGATAATATCAAACTTTTACTTGAGGTCGACCATAGATGCGTTGTTTGAAGCTTGACCCTTGAAGACTATGTTCGCCTCTTTATACACTTTTGAGAACTTGTGTAGGTTTCGATGTTTTTGTCACTCGTACATTATTTTAGAAAAGTGCGAGTGTGGAATTTGAACCTCTGACTCTTGATTTATAGGCCGAGTTCAACCGTTAAGCTATCTGCTGCTGAATCGTGGGTATAATAGGTAGGCAGGTTACATCTCGCCCGACGTACCTACTACCTTTGTAGATCAGTTCGGATCGGAAGTTTTATCATATAGAAGTATTGAACGAGCCTGCAGTTCACCTGATGGTAGGTAAATCGCAACTGCCACCCATGGCCATACATCTAATCTATTCTGGGGCCGATTTTTTATATACATACACGTATGGGCATGACAAATGTATGTACATAAATATTTTTTTACTTTTAAACTATAAACACTTAAAACGCTTTCTACTTGCAAAGCTCCACACTAGGATTTTCTCATGTGTCGTGGGTGGCATGGCCATACAAAAACGAATACACAAACACCTAGACCCAGAACAGAAATCTAAACTCATCATTCACATTTCTGTCTGGCCGCGGATCGAACCCAAGACCCACTGCGTGTTAGACCGGTATGGAGACCGGTCCGCCACGCGGGTCGACAAACTTTATGTACTTTACTATAAACTATGAAACAGTTTGGTACAAGGAAAAGCCCTGGACAACTTTTTGTTTAGTGAAAGTGCGCTCACTTCACTTGTTAATAGAACAGCTGGTGAACATTCCTCATGATGGACCACTTATAACCGATTAGATAGTTGAATTCATCATTCATGTTGTCAGATTAATACCTCTTTGACAAAGTTCAATAACAAAATAAACGATTATTTTTATAATAAGCATGTCGCTGTATTGTCTGTCTGTCTTGATATTTATATTATTTTTTATTAAATTGGTATTAATAGTATGATGTTAATTCATTTAACCATTAAAATTAATTTAAAATGTCACATTAGAATCAAGTTTATGACATTTGCATGCTTTCAAGTAGAATAAGAGGAAATGTAACTAATATATAACATCGGTATGTACCTTATTAATATGTAAAAAAAGATTATTGTATTGTATTGTATTGTATTGTATTGTATTGTATTGTATTATATTGTATTGCATAAATAACTGCATAATTAAAAAAAAAAATAGAAACCGCCGTCAATGTCACCAGAAAGAAAAATAATAAATACCCATATTTTGGTTTCTTACATACAGTACATAGTGCATAGTCCCGAAATCGGCGCTCAACTTATTTTGTTAGATTACAACGACGAATATATGTCCTTCAAGTAAATGAGCCCTCCTTTTTTGAAGTCGGTTAAAAATTCATCAATTTTAATGCAAAGATTTTATCTAACAGTTTTATCTAACAAAGGCCTAAAATAGAAAATTTGGTGCTCTCACCGATGCATTAACCGATGCACGGTTAATGGGCTAATATATTTTTGTTATTTTAACTACATTCATTTAAAATATGTAGAAGTAACAACTAAGATTGTAAGGTACCGTGGTAAGTGGCTATCGTTTGGAATCTGTAGTGAATCCCAGACTCCGACTACAGATGGTTATGATACGTTATTAAGAAACCATAAGCAGTTACTTCGCTTATTTATAGCGTGCTATAAATATGAAAGTTCCAATTCTCTACATCGGATTGAGGATAATGAAAAAAACGTCTATATTTGTTTTAATTTTGTCTGTTTGTTTGTTTTTATTTTTGACTTCATATAAATAGAAAACTTCTGAAATTAATATAGCATTGCACAACATACATTGCAAAGGATAGCGTTTATATTTATTTATTCAAAATGCATCAACTGTATTAACTGGTAACGTAGTAATTGTTGTTACATTAAAACAAAAAACCCGACTGCTTAAAATGAAATTTGTGTTCATAATATTTCATTTAAAGTTTTTTTGAGTTTTTGTTAAAATAGTCAAGTAAAATTAGATATATATATATATATATATATATTTAGACTCGTCGATATACTAGCTTTCATTTAATACCGATATTGTCGAAATAGTAAGAAAAATAGCTCCCCTTTTTCCTCTACTTCCAAGGGCAATTTTTTAAAATTATATGTTACTTTGCAAATTGAGATGATTCTTATAATATGTCACACGTCACAATCCGTAAAGCGTTTAGGGTGTAGCGCGTGCCAAAGAAATGGACATACATACAAACAAACATACATACATGCATACATACATACGCTCGAACAACATTACCTTTCTTCTGACGCAGTCGGGTTACTATTTAAAAATATCAAAATTTTTAGTGCGAGTGAAATTACGGGGCACAGTAGTAGTATAAAATACAGTTGCGTTACCGACCATATTTTGTCTGCTTTCTTCGAACGTTATTTAATGTTTTGTATGAAATCATAATCCTAGATTCGTCGTCTATTCGTTACTAAATCAATAGTCTCAAAATGTTACATCACCAAATAACCGTGTCACCAAAAATAATAAAGTTATCGCATATTTTTTTAATCAGATTGAAGTACCAAACGAGCACGCAGTCCACCTGATGGCAAGTGGTCATTGCACCCATACACGCAAATTCATGTAGAACTGTGGATCTGTCTAAAGTCAAACACATGCGTTGTTACTCTCGAGGACTAAGATGGTCGTCTCATATGAAAGCGAACTCTATCGAAACGCACGAACTGCTGCACGCTAGAAATAAGTGTGGCAGGGGTACCTCCCCCGTTGAAACGCACTGGTTCAATCATCTGGATAGTCTTCAAACCACATTGTCATATGTGATTTATTTAGTCGCTATCTGACGCAAGGGTCGATCGAGTAATAATTTTAGTTAGAATAAATTTAATAGGTGGTAGAACCAAAGTAATTCGACCGGAATTGAAGTTAGTTACACAGGAAAACGCTTCTGCACACATCCTGAATTTTGTCCCTCAGTCTCCTACGAAATCTACATATAGGGGGAGGGAGCGGTGCCATTTATAGGGTTGCCAACCGTTCTATAATATATAGTATCTGGGTCTGCGTATATACTTTTGAAGAAATAACGCAAAAATACTACATTTTCGACACCTAAATTTAACGAATAAATTCATCAGTCCCGAATCCAAATTTTACGAACGCGTCTTTACAATAATTTTAAAACAAGCATGTCGCTTCAATAAATATAAGAATTATAGATTTATTAAAATAATTATATTTTTGTCTGCATGTTATGTTTTGTACATATAATTCTTTATATTTTATCATTTTTTATAAATATGAAGTAGCAAACGAGCAAGCAGCCCACCTGATGGTAAGTGATTACATATGCAAGCAACTTCATATAGAACAGGGGTTCTATCTGAAGTCGACCACGGAGGCGTTGCTACTCCCGAGGACTAAGATTTACGCCTCATATAAAAGTGAGCAACAACCGCGAGTGGCAACCAAACCCTTTTACCGAAACGCGAGAACTGCCTTTCGCTAAAAATAGGTGTGGCGGTGGTACTTCCCCGGTCGAACTACATTGGTTCCACCACCTGGCAATATGTGAATTATATTTTATAGCTTATTAAAAAAATACTATATTTCGTTGACAAAATGTTGGTAACCCTATTTACGACTCACATCACACGTCAGCTAGTTTAAAGTGCTCCAATCGAAAGAGGAAATAAGATTTGCATTATGTATGCAAAAACTAGCTTTTTCTAAATCACGTACAAAACGAAGTTATCAAGATGGATCCAACAAATAAATTAAAGATCTTATTTAGTCGAGTGGTGACGATTGTCAGCATCCAGGTCCACTATCAGTTCATATCAATAATATTATGTTATTGTATTGTCATCGAAGTTACATAAGTCTACCGAATTTTATCTCAATCGGTTTAGTTAAAATTTGTTACAAAATTTGAGTAAGTACCTACATACCATGTGAGTATATCAGGAATACAGGAAATAGAGGTCCGAACATAGGTATAGACAAATTTCGTAGTCTATTTATTCTGGACCCCCGCTTAGCATGGGCCGAGAAAAAAATCCAGACACTTTCCACCCTTATTTTCCCCCCCCTAACATATATCCCCCTTAACAAACCTTATAGTTTCATGGTATATAATAAAATAGTAAGTTAATTTATTTATTTTTCTTATAATAAAGTAGATTTTGTATTATATTATAAGAAACAAAGAGTTCACGCTAAATACAAAAGTACTAATTATATTGTAGGTACTTACCTATAAGTACAATGTTTTGAATCTTGGAAATGGTTAGTAAGTTTACAATAATTTAATACAGAATATAAAAAAGCTTTGTTATTCACTAAAATACAAATTTAATCATTCAAAACTGTAGAAAGTTTAAATAATTGGTATAAATTACTAATTCAATTATTTTAAAAGCCATAATAGTACGTAACTAATTTCTTCAAAGAATAAAGTTACGTATATGCTAAATCATTAATCACTTCCGCCAGTAATTAGCGAAGATCTAATGTGTAGAATCTTTTATATGCACTACACCAATTACCTACTACGAAAATAACAATTTTTAATATTCTCTAGAGTTGCAGGACTCAGTTTTGAGCGAATTTCAGCAAATGCAACTACGCCAAGTACAGTTTGCAGCGAGATTCCATGGCCATATAAGACCGAACAGAACTCCACAACCTCCCACTAAACAGTTGCATATCTTTTACGTTTATTTATTATATTACATTTTTTTATTAACTTTGTATTTTATTGTTGAGGATTCGGCGGGTTTCGACCTCCCCTGAAAATTGCCTGGGTAAAGAGGGGACCGCTCGAGATTGCAAATCTAGCCCACCGCGTTTATTTTTACTGAGCATTTGGGAAACCGGGAGGATAAGACGCCATTAACATTGAAACATAATCAACCTTCGTATGTGAGGATGTATGTGTGTTTGTTAGTTTGTCACCCATAAACAGCTGATTGAATTTTAAAGTAATTTGGCACACAAATACATAGTTTATGGCATGGATAAACACATTGGATACTTTTCACCCTAGTACATGACCTAAACGGGACGGAAAATAATTTGTACAATATAATTTCATGATTATAGTGCTTATTTTTCTCTTCTCAATTTAAATAAAACGCTTTCTACACTTATAGCCCCAGAGTAGAATTTTCTTCTGTGTCGTGGGTACGTTGGACACACAAACACCCAGACACAGAACAGAAATCTAAACTCATCATTCACATTTCTGTCTGGCTGGGGATCGAACCCGGGACGTGTCAGACCGGTATGGTGAGTGCTCCGCCACACGGGTCGTCGAATTTTATAACCTTAATATTCAGTGGATAGTTTATGAAGATACAAAACAAAACAAAAATAGTTTATACAATTATACAGAATTTATTCAACTTCATACACAACTTCCTCACTCATTCGCCGCAGTCGAACTGATTTGATTACGGCAGTAATTACCGGTATATTAATGCACTCTCCGACCATCACTCTGATGTAACAGCAAAAACGAGTGCGCGGGGTGTGGTACAAAGTCAAAGAAGGTAGCGGGTAAGAGAAAGTTGTTGAAAATTTATACGTTTTTTAAAGTCGATCAGAAATCGTTAAGGTTAATCGATGGAAGGTTTTTATATCACTTTGAAGCAGTAAATGAGCAGGCAGTCCACGTTATGGTAACTAGATACTGCCACCCACAACATAGAAATCTGTAAGCAACTTCATATGGAACAGGCGTTCTATCTGAAGTCGATCACAGATTCAGTTTGATATCAGGACATACAAAATAAAAGCGAAATTCTGTAATATCTTTTGAATTAACTTTTGAGCAATAAAGGGCACATGCCTGAGTAACATCTCAAATAAAAAAAATACCGTAATAAGTTTGTGTCACCAACGATAGTACATTTTCCCTTGGCTTGTAGAGCTACAGTTTCGTTAAGCATAGTAACAATGCCCGACATATTTTATTAGCTCTTCCATGTATTTGAAAACTGGTTCAGTTCCTAAAACAACTGTATGATCGTTATGAAGGAATTCCCGATTCATCCGCGAACATTCAGTTTCGAATTTAATTCTCTATCAGAATTTGTATGAAATTATATGATATACTCATTTTTCTATGTAGATTTTTTCTATTGATAATTTATTTTTGATTTTGATATTCGATTTGAGATTTAGCTTTTTGTATAAAGTTTTGTAATTTCATCATGCTACATTAAACACTCCAGAGATAAAAATACATACAATCGAACATAGAACACCTTTAAAGTCAGTTAAAAACTCGATTTGTACAGGATGTGCAACTATCACAAATTTTCCGCTCCGCTTATGCACTTGTGGTACAAAACCTCGCGAACTGTGGTATGCAAGTGTTCCGGCGACGTGTTCCGACCTCTTTGTTCCACTTATCTGATATTATGTTCTCATCATCGTTATATCAACGTAATTAACACGTCTTTAGGTTATCGTGTTTCGTTAATTAAGATTTAGTGTTACCGATTTCTTTTAACTACCTTCGGACGTCTTTATTTGTTTCCTTATGTTTTCTTCATCTTGACCTAAGTTAATATTGATTGTATTATCAGTACAATATCAGCATAGTTTAAAGATTGTGTAATGAAAGATCTTCTCATCAATACATATTTACTCCACACAGAAACATGATCATAATAATCAAATTTCCTACATAATATTGTTTTTTTAATGATATCACTTTTTAAAATCATATTTATGTTTGTCTGAATAGATGATTTAGTCTGATACTTACGACCGGGGAAGTACCACCGCCACACCTACTTCTAGCGTGAAGCATTTCTTGCGTTTCGGTGGAAGGGTGTGGTTGCGGGCTCACTTATATATGAGGCGATCATCTCGGGAGTAGCAACGCATCTGAGATAGATTTCAGATGGAATCCCTGTTCTGTATGAAGCTGCTTATGGGCGGCAGTAACCACAAACCATCAGGTGGACTGCATGCTCGTTTGTTTTTTCAGTATGATAAAAAAAAGGTTGGTAGTACCTTCTTAGACGAACTATAAAGGATTCTACCATTTTTAGTTCTTTTGCTGCTTCTTGTCGTCAATCCATTATTGTCCCACTGCTTGGCACGAGTCTTCTCTCAAAAGGAGGGTGTTTGAGGCCGCAGTCCACCGCGCTGGCCAAGTGCGAATTGGTAAATTTCACACACCTTTGAGAACTCTTTTTTTATGAGAAATCAGATGTGCAAGTTTCCTCAGGATGTTTTCCTTCAACGTAAAGCAGCGATAATTAAGTTCTAATACACATAATTTTAGAAAAATCAGAGGTATTCGAACCCCCTGGCTGGGATTCGAACCCCGGATCCTCGATTAACAAGCCGAGTTTCAACCATTAGGCTATCACTGCTTTATAATATAGAAAAATTAAGTCAGGAAGATACCAGTGCCAGAGGCAATATTGACTAAATATCAGCTGTACTGCTTGTTCGTAGATATTGATCTGTATTGCTGATTTTAGGTCGACTACTATCGATAGATCTGTAATCGATTTGGCAACGTAGTAGCTACTGATTCGTACATCTGCCTGTTTGCAACTGTGATTGATCGAAACGAAATGAAACAATGATTTATTGTACAATGTGTTAATTGCAATTACGACATTTTAAGTTGGTTGTCATTACAATATTTATTTATAGTGTACATATATATAATCTGTTTTACGTATGTTTGTGTCCACAAATCTCTTAGAATACACTAAATACATATTTATGTACTAAAATACTGATGCGAAGGGTTGTTTATATATATCTGGGTCTGGGTGTTTGTGTGTCCATGGCACCCACGACACAGGAGAAAATCCTAGTGTGGGGCTATGAGTGTAGAA
>DWNE01003064.1:0-17431 GCA_018249875.1 Cecropterus toxeus | reverse complement strand
TTTCTGTAAGGAAAAATGTTGGGCGTCTTGTCGAAAGGAAGATACTCACGAAAAATCAGCTTGTTAGTAATAGATGAAGAAAACTATACTAGGGATCCTGCACTATCCTGCACTGCAGCTTCGAGCACTAATATAATAGATATCCGTCATAGGATTGAATAGGACAAATTTATTATGAATGGAGCCATTTATTAACAGCGGCAGAAGCCCTTCGTGGGCAGAGTGCACTTAAATCGTTACTTTAGGTAGTAGGTAACTGTGCCCTTCCTGTTTCCTCAAAACGACTGTCGTTTATGTATTGAACGTATGTAAATTGCACGTTTACTGCCATACCTTAACAATAATTATTTTAAAGAAATGTAATGGACTCGTACTAGGAGAAGACACACGGAACACAGTAATAATTACTGGCATTTTAGGTCAGGAATTATCACCTCTCAATATATTTCAATGAAAATTGTATGGTAAGTTCTAGTTAAATATATAATAGGCTACTTTTAGACCTAATAAGTCTAAAACTAGTTATTAGTTTTCCGCCCGTATTTCTTACAATATCCATGATTATTTCCGAATCTACTGCATCGATTAAGTTGAAATTTGATACAAATATGAATATGATACATTTTGTGATTAACTAAACGTTTCACCGGTGGCAATTTTGTCGCTTGGAGGTCAAAGAGAGTACATGCTACGTGTGTTAGTTTAGGTGTAGTTGAATTGTCGGTCTTCAAATAATACCCTAAGAAAATAGGTTCCTAATATCGCCAGTGTTATTGCGCAATCGAGGAGCGTGGCCGCTGGCCGGCGCTGACACAATGAACCTTTCTTATCAGCTATTAGCTCTACACTTGCGATTGGCGACTCCGATCGCGTGTTGGATGATAACTACTGATTTAGTTATAGATAAGAATGTCCTTAGATAATTGTACTTTGAACACGATTGCATTTCATAATAAATGTTTTTACCCGACTGCGTCAGGAGGAGGGTTATGTTTTTCGAGCGTATGTATGTTTGTTAGCATGTATGTATGTCGTTTATTTTTTCCGCGCGCTACCGCCCAAACGGCTTGTGACGTATGACATATCATTAGAATCGTCTCAGTTTGCATAGTGACATAGGCTATGTAATATTATTTATATAAAAGGGGGACGAATTGTTTTACTATAACGACAATATGGGTATCAAATTAAAAAAAAGCTAATAAATAGACCATTGCAAATATATTATATTGTAATACTTTTACTTCAATATTTTGACAAAAACTCATATAAGCGAAAAATTAAACATATATGTACAAAAATTTCGTTATAAGCAGTCGGGTTTTTTTTTTGTTTTATTGCTTTTAAAGATGTTACTAGTTTAATAATTTATTATAACATAACAATTATTTACCTAAATTATTAAAGATAAATGCTACCTTCCTTACTTACTTTCATCGCTAAATACCTTCCTTTGGAAGTAGGATTCAATGATATTATATGTGTATAATCTTATCGGTATCTTGGATGTTTATGTGCACAATAAGAACCAAGAGTATCTCAGTAAACTAAGAACTAGATGGTACTTTACAGGAAATTTTAATTTATGCTGTCTAGTAACTACACTTGGCCTTCGTCAGATTACAATGCACTGTGTACATACCTACCGGTTAATTATATAGCTATTAAATCTAACTTTTACTATAAAAACATCGATATTTACGTTATCAGTAGTTGGAGTAGTTCCGACGATATTTATCGTATTTAGATTGCACTACAAATTTCTAACGATAAATTTCTAATGACTGAGGTTTAGTAGAGACAAGGGGTAAATATTATTTAAGGTATATTAAAGAATATTTGGCGGACCTAGGTACGACCTTCTGGGGTCCGGACACTGACCGCGGTTCGCCTGTTGCTAACCGCTAGATAAACAATTAGACCCTGTCCATTCTTTTTGTTTAACAGACTAATTACATCATCTTCATTATCTGATCTCCAACAGGCATCTTTTCTTAGAAATAATAATTATAAATATTTAGGCTTAATTCACTATCCTTAAGTCTGGGTTTAAGCAGACATTAGATATTTTGAATACTTGGTTGGAAGGTACGTAATTTTTCAAAGTGAAGACCTGAGATTCTACAAGATACCATGGCATTGAACAACTTTCAAATCATAAAAATAAATTTGTAAAAATTTATCGATCAAATAAAGCAATATATTACATACAAACTTACATACAAAACATGTTTGGGTGCAAACATCACGGAAGACTACATAATTTTGTTCGATTGTAATTAATTAAGTTCATATGAATAAATAAAAAGAATCAATATCGCTTTTTGAATAAAAATGTCTGTTTATAATGCAAGTTGGGGTCGTCTTATATCTTTTTATCTAAAGATTTGTCACTTTAAGAATTGAGTACCTCCTCCTTTTGGAAGTCGGTTAAAAAAGGAGCAGGCATTAATCGCACGCATTCATGGAGATTATTTAGGGGTTTCTCCAGCGAACCCACTTCGACCGAAGTGTTCTCCAAAGAGGACAATTTGGATTATTACATAATGGTGTTAGTATAAAAATAGTTTACTTTATCTTACAAAAGATTCTTTCACGCATACTGATGTACTCATAAAGTAAGCTTTATATAAGCTTTTTTATAGGTATAAGGTATAATATAAGGTTACCACAGTAAAAAAAATTGCGTTATGCGTTAATACAGCTCATAAAACCTGCGTGCTAAATTTCTTCCAAATTTGATTGTGATTATTTTTGCATGGAATAACAAACATACATCCGTCCATCCTATAAGGAAATTTCACCTTCCATTATTAAGAAAGATCGACATTCCTTGCTTCTTACTTTATAAACCCGACATTGACCTAAATAAATTGGTAATGAATTATATTGGCAAATACCTTACGGCGGATTTTGGAATGGAGCCATAAAGTAAGACGCTCAGCCCTCGGTACAGGCCGAAGAAACCATGTCCTTTTACCGTCTTCTTCACACAGTCGAATATGCCGGTGTATTTCTTAGTCCCACCTGAAAAAAAAAAAGTAGGTACAACATTTTATTCATAATAAAGTGCCCTACCTGTTTCCTTTTTTGGTTTGATTCCGGAGGCATTGCCGTTACCTATATGAATTATAATAGCAGTAGTACTTATATAGTACTACGATTCATATTCTCCCTGTAGTTCCGGGACCAGAATACGGCTACGTTATCCCCTGCCTGTCGTAAAATGAAACTGAAAGGGGGCTTCCGGTGTTGCGGGCGGCAAAAGTGGAAGCTCAAGCTGTTCAGCCAAGCGACTCCGGGAAGGACGGTGGCGTATGTGGTTGCATGTCGTCATAAATACCAGACACGGTGAGCGTAAATGCTCACTCCGTCTGTGTTCCGTTGGAAATTCCGGAGCCCTCCACACAACGCTGAGGACGGCCATCGGGGGAGTTTGAGAGCAGTAAAAATCCCACATAAACCAGTGTTGCTCCCACGGCGTCGGATATCTTTTTAAGGTTTTCCCCTCGTGGCAAAAAAGTTGTATTCATATAGTGCTGTTGTATTCAGGCTTAAAGAGGGCAGTAAGGCGGACTTATTTGAAAATTAGTTTTATAAACACATCTATGCCCAAACTATGGGTACACTTATAATATATAGGAGTGGAAGAAGCCATTTAGTATAGTATGGACTGTATGCACGTTTACTAATTCTACTTAAGTACGTAAGTACGCAACCGTTTTAAAATCATTTGTATAATAATGATTGGCTCACGTAACTGGAAAAGTAACCAGAGACGTTTTGATTTATAGATACATACTTACTGTAGGTATAGACGTATAGAGTGTGTGTAGAACAAATCGGAGGATCCAGGATTCGAGTCCCAGGCAAACTAAACCCCTAGTAATTCGAGAGGAAACCTCTCAGGGTTTCCTCTAATATTAAGAGGGATTTAGTGGCCATTAGTGGAACCGTAAAAGTTATAATCGGGTGGCGAAGCCGATGTAACAAAATATGATACAGTTGGCGATAATTTATGTTTACGTAGAATAGTGTCTGTTGAAAAATTTGCAAGGACTTGATTGAGGACAAAAATTATTTATAATATTATTACTATCACCACACACGACATTCAATATGGTTTTATATCAAACTGCGAGAACGATTTCGTTCTAAAAATGATAAAAAATGATATGTCTTGTTAACAAACACGCGCTTCGAGAAAGCCCGTAAATGCGAAAACAAATTTCACAAATTTGTTATCTTCACAAATGCAAATTTCTCTCAAGGAGACCTTGAGACCTTGAAATTATTCTCACCTTGGTGGGGGTGGTCTTGGTGAATCGGTATTCGATCTCTTGGTGGTGCGATCTTCAAATGGAGAGCACAAACGATAAAAAATATTATGTTGGTCTCATACATACATAGTCGATAGTCCCGAAGTCGGTGCTTATAGGACAGTTTCGTCGTCGTGATCTGGCGAAATACGTTGAGTGCCGACTTCGGGACTATTACGATACGATATTCTGTGGTTGTACTAAATACACATATTTTAATTATTTTTTTACAATAACCTAAGCTGACCTTCCTCGTGTTCTTCCAATTATGTCATTATGATATATACCGTGAAGCAAACGTGGTCAAGGTGAAAGGTGATCGCATACGTCAGTTGCGCTGATAACGACATTCTACACTTACGTGGATACTGTACAGAGAATATGTACATGATGATTACAATTATTCCTGAATGAATGGCATAGTACGAAAATAGTATGTCGTCCCGTATATATATAAATATATATACATAAGCTGAACCACGGGAAAAAAACTAGTAAGTAATAATGAATATTTCAATATTTTTAGCCTACTTTTTATTTGTCTGTCTGGTCATCTGTGTGTGGGTCAAAAACACTATTTCATTTAATGAATTGTCATTTATAGACCATATCTTGAGGTGACATTTTATCTTTTTTCATTTTAACAGTGTCATAAGTTATTACAGTTAAAATTCATTGTACCTTTTTAATTTAAAGCCGGATGAAACCATGGAAACAACTATTGCTCAAACATCTAATGGTCCTTACGTAATACGAGCATCTACATCTTTATATGCTACAAGATCTTTAAATGAAAATCATGCGTCTATAATAGAATCATGATTGGTCGTGAAGCAACCTGCCTCACATTTATTCAAACTATTTTGGAGTTCTATTTTCGTATTTTATCGATACGAGTTCATATTTTGATCGCCGATCAAGCGTAGTATCTCAGATTGTATTTGTTTATATTCTACTCTTTATTTTATAAACGCTATAGTCCCCGACTAGGTAAGAAAGAAGGTAAGAAGACGATTACGAAGAAAAACGAATACGAAAGCAACACGAGTTTTTAGTTCTATATCCGACAAGTGAAATAATTGCTGAGTATCATTCCTCGTTAACTGCAATCATGCATAGATTAGACAATATAATTACAACTCATAGTTGTTGGATATGAAAGTAACGTTGATATTTTTATTTTATTAAAAAAAATATAAGAAAATATCCCGCCTACTGATATAACAATTTTACGGATTCTGAACATCTTTAATGAAATGGAGAAAACATTTATATCTTATAACAATCCTGCTGGTCAAAAATTAATGACGAAAGTATTGTATATTTTCATAGTAAATTCATTATCACTTTAAAATTATATGGTATATTCTGAGATAGGCTTTCAGGAATGCATTCTCTCAACGGCCAGAAAATTTAATTAATACCCAAGTTTCTGTTTGACGTCCCTATCTATGTTTATCTATTAATTTTCGTAATACTTGACAGTAAGGAATTTTATAAAACAAAGTAATATTTTCTTACGAATGTCATGTTTTTATTTTGTATTTGTTATTTATTACTCGAACATTTTCGTTTCAATACAAATAAGTCGTTTTATTCTAAAGGTTAGGATATTATGGCTTAAGACTTAAAGTCGTATAAAATCCTTTCTTCAGTATAATAAGAAGTGATTCTGTTATCTGGGTCAGATATAACATTGGTTTTATCAAGTCGACATAAATCGATACTCCCTTTTGACGATGGGTCTGGAGGAGGTTATAAGGCTTCATGCAATGTAGTAATAGTTTGTTTGTGATTTGTTCTTTAACGGCACAACCATTATTGAAAAAACAGAAAATGTTATATTAAATAATTAAAAAAAGTTTAATACACTATAATAATAATAATTTATTTAATTATAATAATGCAAGTGAGCAACTGTAAATGGACGCTGAAAATGGAGGGTGTACTCGTAAGGTATCCCGACGAGGTCAAGAAACCTACCTATTTATTCCGTGATTTCGCACATTTCTTTAATTATTTCCATCAGAATTTCATTTTTTTCCAGGATGAAAAACGGCTGAATTTTACTCTAGAAAAGTTCGAAGGTTTGCTACAGATGCATAAAATACGGACAGAAAATTAAAATTTTTATACGTATTTACGACGAGATTTGGAGCAATGAGTTTGAACTTTATTAATTTTTAACCGACTTCCCAAAGGAAGAGAGGTTTATCTATTCGTCACGTATTTTTTTTTTATGTATGTTCGGGCATAACTCCCCGATGCCGCTACCGTCCGTCACGATTCCACCGTCATTGTATGCGGTTAGATTCACAGGGGTCCCATTTTAAGAAAATCAATAAATTTTCAGCAGTTTTCCCGGAATATGGGAAAAAAGCGATTTCTTATAATCTTGAATAACTCGGATGATCCTGGACCGATTTCTATTTTTTTTATTATGTACTTATTTTGCCTAGCAAGGAGAGTTAGTTAAGTTAAAGACAAGAAAAATAAGCCTTTAACACGTTTTCCTCATAAATAATTTTAGACCAGAGTAAACAATAAACATCAGTTAGACGAATATACCATATACCTATTCGTCTAACCATTCGTCCATCAACCCATTCCTCTATTTGCGTTTAGGATTCCACTACTGGATATAGGATTAGGTGAGCTAATGTTTTTTATGCCATTAGTCACCGCGTCTGGCATGCATGTTAGTGACCCCAGTTGTTGATGATACATAGGAAGAGGTTGCCGCCATACCTATTTCTAGTAGTTCTTACGTTTCGGTGGAAGGGTGTGGTTGCCGTCATTTTTATATGAGGCGACCATCTCAGTCCTCGGGAGTAGCATCTGTGATAGACTTCATATAGAACTGTTCTATATGAAGTTGCTTACAAATGTCCATGGGCGGCAGTAACCATTTACAATCAGGTGGGCTTGCTCGTTTGCTACTTTATATTTCCAAAAATAAAACTCTTGGAGTCCTGGAGTCCATGTTGTCCCTTAGTCACCTACCACTATTTCCACCGAGTGTGCGTTGCTATTCAAGTCCGGTACCACAACGGGTATCTTAGGTATGATCATCTCAATACCCGTATCATAATTTGTCTGAGACAGTTGATAATGAAACGACATTGAGTGTCTCTTAACGGTTAATTGTAGTATTATATTGCATACCGTTACATAACGTTATAACTGGGTAGCACAAGTCATTTAGGTTGCATATTATGTGCGAATAAATATGTCACAAATTAAGCAAATAATTATAGCTCTATCAACGAGTTTGTTTTTGTTTCGAAATCTTAAACCGAAGTAGGTTAACGTTGTTGTTCCAGAATGTCCAGTGCATTTGGCAAATAGTATTATTGGATAGAAACCTTATTCTTAGAAATTTTTACTATATATTTCAATACTTAAATTACTTTTTAAGAAATAAATAATTTTCATTTTTTTTTCATTCTTATTATTTAATTAGAATGGGTTCTTACAGTTAGTAACATGTTTTATTGTACTATAGATATAGTAAGTAGATATTTCCTTCATTTATCACCACTTATATAGAACTTCCGCCCTTCTATAACTGGTATTTGTGGTTTTTTTTTTCAAATTTTAAAACGAAAGTATTAACACGATTTCTTGCTTGTTTTTTTTCTGTAGGGATCGCAATTCTGTTGATCGGCTTAACGTGCATGTGCATTTAGGCGAGGCTTTATAGTCAATTTAAGGATCTAGAAGTATTCTTCATTGGGTCGATATCAAAAATCGCATATCGCGTATCATAAACATATTAAAATAGCATTTTAAGCAGTCGGGTTTTTTAAAATATTTTTAAGAGTGCAACTAGTTTTACGCAAAAGTACTGGTCGCATTTAGTTTCATTTTGGTAAGTTCTTTACCAAAACGAACACATAGGAGACAATTTATTTTGTTAAACGTAACCAAAGCAAGCGGAGCCGCAGAAATCAGTTGGTTATATATGATTCGATTAAACTGTTATAAACTGAATTATTACGGCATAACGTCTATTTATCGTGTAAATCTAACGGCAAACATCACAATCACATTGTTCTGACAGATTGTTTACTTAACGTCAAAGATTAGGTGTAATCTCTGACAGGGCATATTCCTCGGTCTTGCATCGCCTCTAGCAACAACAAATATTATCTAGTTGATACAGCCGATAAAACTAGTGATAAGAGGATTTTAATAACCTGCAACATAAACATGTTATATAAAAATTTAAATGATACTGCAGTTTATTTTTTATAATCCGTATGTATTTATCATCACGTGTGAGTATAAGGGTTACCCATGGGTAAAAACGGTAACGTATTATTAAGACTGTCCGTCAGCCGTCTGTCTGTCTCCAGGCTGTATCTCATGAACGGAGATAGCTCGACAGCTGAAATTTTCACAGTTGATGTATTTCTGTTGCCGCTATGACAACAAATACTAAAAATATAAAATAAATTTTTAAGGAGGCTCTCATACAACAAACGTGATTTTTGGCTGTTTTTTGTAGATAAAGGTATGGAAGCCTTCATCCACGAGGGCGACTCACACTTCGCTGATTATTTTTTTGTAAACGCTAATCTTCAAAATCATGACCTGATTTGAATAAATGCATGTATATTATTTAAAATGTTTTTACGGCGTTGGCTTGCGCCCGCGAATTAATTAAGTTAGGCTTCAAACCTAACTTAATTAATTCGCAGGCATCTTATTCCTTAAAAAAATGCATGTTCATATATGATTGAATACAGACTGAAAAATATGTATTTATAAATATGCTTGGTAAAGTTTACGATTTTTTATTTTATTTTTTTATACAAGTTGTTATTTTGGGGTAAAATATATAAATGTAAAGTAAACAAAAGATAGTACAGTATAAAAAAATCGAGATAATCATGACAACACTTACTTATTATCGCGACACGCCTATCAGTCACGGTTATGGATATTGCAAATATTAGGTATATAGTTTCTTTTTTATCGTTTTACAAAGTTCCACATTAAAAATAATAAAAAAGTTTAAGCATATGTCTATACTTTCTAATTCTGATTTATTCGATTGAAAAAGATGGCCGCGAATTAATGAATTAAGCTTTAAAGGCGTTAAGACAAAAGCTGTAAAAACATTTTCAATAGTATTAATCCTAACAATAGTAATAAACAGACTTTAATCTTGGGGAATGACTGGTCAGGGTTTGAAGACTCTTTCGCACTAAGACATAAGTAACTTACTACAAAAACGGTACTATACAAAATTGTCAAAATTAAAGAAAAGTATACAGGCGCCATCTCAAACAAAATAATTCATTTTCGAAAAAAGTATCTGCAAGTACCTAAACTTACAAATTATTGGATTTAAATATTATATTTTCCTTTTAACCAAACCTGCATTCATTGTCGGCGTCATACATAAGGCGACGATGATTACTTTACAACAGGTAATATTATTATCGTGTTTTAAGTATAATGAAAGTGTGCATGTGTGTGTACTTATGTACACGCATTAGAAGTTATGCTTCTTTGGCGAAAGAAGGTAAAAATCTTTTTAACATTTTTATCTCTCGCCTTATTCTACGTTTGTAGAAAAACGACAATAAGAATAGAAAAAAAGTATTTAATACATTTAAACTTTTATTATAACGCATTATCTAGTTAAATAAAGTTTATATAAATATAAAAAAATAAATATTTCTACATAATTAGAGAAATGGACATTTTATTATTTATTATTAATTTACTCTCATTATTTTCCTCTAACACATCAAAAGAAGTATAATTACAATAATAACAACCAAATGTAGTTTTAAATTGAGAATACACGAGTCCTATTCGCAACTAAGAAAAGTCTGAACATTTTTTGCAATGTGATGCGTTCGGCTCGAATATTGTGTGCATTGCGCTTAAGGATAGGTCTAATTCATACCGGCATAACAAATAATAAAATAAAATAAGATGTCGATGAAGAACAAACTGTTTCCGTCACACCATAGAAAATATGATATCTGAAATCGAGTAAACATCCGATGTTATGAAACCTTGAATTGACTGGTGTACCTTGCTTGTTCACATACGCTTATAATCCGACTCGACCGAATTAGTACGGCCAAAGTCCAACAAAGTGGTAAATGAAATAGAATCACATTTATTGAGCCACAATTGATTATTTGTATGTGTGAATTAAAAAGTAAATGCGTCGTGAAGGAATTCGTAACCTTCAAATTCACACGCTAATAACGATAAATGATTCCAATTAGAATTAATTGCACGTTGATGAGGTTCTTATAAGAATATAGTTACGAAAGTATCAAGTCCGTTGCATAAAAAGGTAGGTGTTTAGGCTATTTTTGTGCTATATAATACTGTTTACATTTTTATGGATATAACCGAAGAATATAATAACAGATAATAATGCTTATGAATGAAACAGGATGCGTTATCAATGATTAAGTGTATACAAACCTTTCTCGTCTAATTGAAGTTGTGTTTTTACATATTCGGTTGGGAATGTAATACAGATTTCAATGCCACCAGTGATACCACCGGCCACGACCCCCTTCAAACCGACCGATCCAGAACCACCGGCCGCAGCCGCTGCGCCTGTTTCAGACATCCATGGCCTTGAGAAAGGATTCTTGAATTGTCCAGCCCGTGTCGACATTTTTATTTATTAAACACTTGTCGTTAGCGACAACGACTGCGGCGCGCGGCAACAACCACCCTCTACGATAGGAAAACGATTACTAAATGTGAGTGACGGAACTGACGGAATTTCAGAATTGACAGCTACGGAAACTGACAAAGTGATGGCCACGCTGACAGATGGAGGCGGTCTTGCTCCCAACCTGTGGCCAGGCAATTATAATTGTCGTGCGTTAAAATTATCGTATTTTGCATCAAATTATCGTACAAGTACAATAACAACACTATATGGGTACCTACAACTTTTTGACGACGGTTTTTTTTATTGTTGCGTTAAGTAACGTTTTACGGTCTTTACACGGACCAAAAAAAAAATGTATATCGTAACCAAAAACAAGTGTTCTCAAAATATTTGGCGCACAAAAAAAAATACGTCATCTCTGAATAACTATATCATAAATAACAAAAAATATTATCTCAATACCGTTTTTTCAAGATATTTTACACCTATAACACAATGTAAAATTACCGTACGATTATCTTGTACTATCGTACATCGTACCTTACTATGAAATTATCGTACGTGTACGATAATTATCGTATGGTTCAAAACACTGAGGCGGAGCCTTCCTAATTTGTCACATTGACAAAATGAGAATTTTACCATTTCTCAAATTACCATAAATGATAATTATAACTCTGAGTTGAATTTAATGTGAAATAAAAATAAATTCGAATTAAAACTGTTTAAATGAATAAAATCATTACATGCCTTATACAAAGTCAATAGATATTTTGGATACCAAATGTATTTATATCAACTAAATAATATGATTTTGTTTTTTAATATTTTGAAGTTGATAGAAATAGTCTTTGCAATAACACGGATTTTGATTACTATTTATCTTACCGCGTAAATTCAACTGCCATAAGTATTATGTACAATTATTTAGGGTCTGTGAATGAAACCATCGTTAAAGGCATCCATGATGGCATTTATATTCTGCATTGTCTTTGTCTCCTTGTCAAACAAAGTTGACGTTTTTGTCGCTTGGGAGGAAATGTATCAAAAGCTTGTTACTTTTGTATTCGTTTGTGGATTATTGGGTAAATTGGGTACATTCCTACTAGGAAAGTTTTAAATATTGTAGAAGAAATTTGTTTTTAGAAGTGTGAATAACAATCAATCAAAATGGCTCTTCGAACGTACGGCGATAAGCCGATAAGTTTTCAGATCGAAGAAGGTGGTGAATTTTACTGTGTCGGTTCAGAGGTATGTAGAATATAAAATGGCATCATATTTTTTACTCCGTAAATACACCTTCCCTTTAATTGTAAGAATAACCTCTTTTTTACTCAAAATAATTATGGAGTCTTAATCACCCCACTCCATTAATTTTATGAATTTCATTATTTAGTGTGTAATTAATACATTTACAAAAATTACTTTTTCCCGCACCGTTTTCAAGTTATGAATGAAACTTAGTTCAAAATTGCGATGTTATGAATCCGCTCTAAGCACTATTAGCTGTAAACATTCGTGTTATATTAAATATTTGCATTGAATTATGTTTTAGATATTGCTTTGTTTTATTTCTTTAAGATATTAGCATATCGTTAAAATATTTCCTACAATTTAAATTTCTAGGTTGGAAACTACCTGCGGTTATTCCGCGGGTCCTTATACAAGAAGTACCCTGGCATGGCCAGGAGGACCCTCACAAATGACGAACGTAAACGCCTCGTTGATAATGGACTAGGGTCCCATGTGCTATCAAGTTCTGTTTCATTGTTAAAAGCATCTGAAGTTGAAGATATTATTGAGGGGAATGATGATAAGTATGAATTATTTTTATTGTTGAAGTAGTAAATAAGCGTGCTGTTAGGTAATAAGTAGCTACTGCTATCTATGGGCATCCAGTCCTAGATATTATTATTTTAATATTGTAAGTCATTTTTTAAACTCTTTTTTATGGATATGTCATCCTGGGAGTATGTGCTGTTCTTGTGTAATATATTACTATTTTATCGAATTTTTCCTTGAAGTCTTTAAGTTACTTAGCATTATTTATATAGATATAGAAAATTCATTTTTAAGTCACATAGATTTTAAGTTAATACCAAAGTAAATAATTACAGATACAAAGCTGTGTCGGTGAGCCAAGAGTTAGCCACTCCCCGAGAGAGTAAAAGTAAGAAGCCGCATAATCCATCATGGCTGCCAGTAATGCCAAATTCCTCCCACTTGGATGCTGTACCACAAGCTACCCCCATTAGCAGGAGTAGGGTTCACAACAAAAAGGTATGTTAAACCAAAAAATCCATACATGTGATGCAATTATTCTCTATATGTTTGTACGCATAGAGCATTCGTAATAAAAATATCCATAATCATATGTAATATAACTGTTTTGGATGAATTTGGACATGTTTGAAGACATGCTTTATTTAAGATTTAGTAAATAAAACTCAAAATTGATTAAGTAGCAGTCATATTAGTATGTTAAAGGAAATGCTAGCATAGAAATAAAACCAAATTATTACCTTTTTCTATTTTATATTTAGAATTGCGTATAATATCCATAACTGAAACCATCCAAATCTAATGGATAATCCGAAATGTCTTCATATCCGTAACCATAACCGAAACTGGTATAATTTTATTCCTATATACATATCCATATGCAGATCTGAAATAACATATCCATAACATCCCCCTGGTTATATATATATTGCATACATTGCATAAAGCATAACAAAAACCAAAATACTTGGAGGTCTGAGACTATAATACATATTTTTATAATATGTGTTTGTAATTGAAAAACTGAAACTACTGAATTTAATGTAAAGAATTGAAAATAAGACCACTCATATCTTATGGTAACTTAAGTTGTTGTATACAAAATAATAGAAATATTTATGTGCCTTTATAACTTTGCAGGTCAGGACCTTCCCACTATGTTTTGACGACACAGACATGACGGCAATGTTGGAGAATGCATCTCAAAAACAAATCCTGGTGCCAATACGTCTTGACATGGAGATTGAGGGACAGAAGCTGAGAGATACTTTCACATGGAACAAGAATGGTATGTGAAGAGACCATTATATTGTTTGTTTTGTGTATTCATATTCTAAAATGTATAATGCGTTTAGTGTTTAATATTTGTATCTGCCACTTTTTGTATTGTTTACATATTCATAATAAATATTTATTTCATAACAAATAATTCATGTAATTAAGACAATGAACAACATAATAAAGAAAATGTATTAACGAAATTTTTTTTGGTAATGTACTTTTTCTAGAAAATGATAGAAGTAAAAATAAATGAAAATAATATACAAATGTGACAGATAGATCTTTACTAACGAAAGTCGGTTAAAACTGCTCAGTGGCTCAATTTACGGATATGCTCAATTATCAACTATAAAGGTAAATATGAGAATAAAGGTATCTGTTGTTTTTTTAGAATCAATAATAACACCGGAGCAGTTTGCAGAAGTTCTTTGTGATGATCTGGAATTGAACACCAGTACTTTTATACCAGCAATAGCTACGTCTATCCGTCAGCAAATTGAGGCGTTCCCAAGTGAACCACCAGCAATCTTAGAGGAGCAGTCTGACCAACGTGTCATTATCAAGCTTAATATACATGTTGGAAACACTTCCCTTGTGGATCAAGTAAGTTAAAATATCATTTTCAGGAGTAATAAGGAGGATTTGTAAATCTGTTGCTATATAAACATGAAACACCTAGAGGTGGGATTAAATCCAAGCTCATCCAATCTCACGTGTAGGTGAGTGGGGGTCTCGGATTAGTTTTATTTTCTGCAAGTAATCTTGTAGAATTGCGAGAAAAGTGGATCAAAGCAGAACTTGTATCAAGTCAAACTTATCTCTAATCTCACATCTCTGCGATGGGGGATGGGGACGACTCCTCATAAATCGCCAAAATCACCTCACGTCATTAACATTACATATAATAATTACACTGTATTGTGTTATGTCACCAGTTGACAACCATTTTGGAAACACCAGCTACATAGTAACTATAAGAGTATATGGCTTGTAGCATTCGGACATACATTAAAGGGCCAAAAAATAAGAAAAACATTAAAGTCGTGTTTGGTTATGGAATATGCACTTGTACTATATACTTAGATGGCTACTTCAGCTTTTAGATATCTGTATGGAATCTTAAATAGTATCTAAAGAGTATCTATCTGATCAATTGCAGTCACATTGATATCCCTGAGGACTAAGCTGAATGCCTCTTATTAGTATTGTAGTATAGTATAGACGACCCGCGTGGCGGAGCGGTCACCTTACCGGTCTGACGCGCAGTGAGTCCCGAGTTCGATTCCCGGCTAGATAGAAATGTGACTGATGAGTTTAGATTTCTTTTCTGGATCTGGTTGTTTGTGTATTTGCCTTTGTGTGTCCATGGCACCCACGACACAGGAGAAAATCCTTCTGTGGGGCTATGAGTGTAGAAAGCGAAAGCGTTTAGTATTTTACACCATTGTCACTATTGTTTTTATATCTATAGAATTAATTAAGGTTATTCAGATAAGTTTGAATGAATTTTCTCTCATCATATGTATTATAAGAATGATTTTTATTATTACATAATTATATTGTGTTGTTCTATGTATGTAAAATCAAAATCGTGTTTTCCAGGTGGAATGGGACATGTCCGAGAAGGAGAATAATCCTGAACAGTTTGCGATGAAGCTGTGTTCCGAGCTGGGTTTGGGTGGTGAGTTCGTGACCGGCATCGCGTACAGCGTTCGTGGGCAGCTCGGCTGGCACCAGCGGACGTATGCTTTCAGCGAGGCACCTTTGCCTGTTGTTGAGGTAATTGGTATTTGATTATTTTTGGCGCTTACTAACGACAATCTACGACTTAATAAGATACTCTAAACTATCGTCGAGGTGACTGTTAATTGTTTTTTTGGTCTTACGCCATTAGTGACCTTTACTTTGCAAATACAACAGCAATAATCTCTATGTATGGTGGTATTTAATAGTCGTTACATATGTCTTGCTTTTATCTCGCACTTGTACCAAATGCTTATTGCAGTGACTAAATATTTCTTCAAATATTTGTATTTTTGACCAGTTGTGACCAATCTTGACCAAAAGTATATCTTATTTCTGAATTTAGATTTCTGTAAGTACTAAGTAATAAGTAAGTCACTAAGTAATGTAAGTAATTGACATTATTGTGTAGTTGACATTGTTTTTTTGAAATTTGAATCACAATAAAAACTCACAATTCAAAGCTTTTTTTGAGTACGCTAAATGTTTAATACTTACATAATACAAATTATCATTTAATTATAACGATTATATCATTATTATTTAAACACAGACGCCGTACCGTCAGCCATCGGAAGCGGAGCAATGGGCACCGTACCTCGAGACCCTCACCAATGCCGAGATGGAGAAGAAAATCCGCGACCAGGACCGCAACACTCGTCGCATGCGTCGCCTCGCCAACACCACGCCCGGTTGGTAGCCACACAGACTACACACGACACTCAGTGTAAACACCCGACACTCGGTGTCCGACACCGCACACTCAATGTTCGCAACCAGACACTTGTGTTGAAGCAGACGCCCGACGTAACACCCGGTAGTCGAAACCTGAACTCGATGACCGACACGTGACACCCGATGTTGGCCACCCGTCATTTGTGTGAAACCAGAGGCCCGATAGACAGAGATACGATACCCGATGTCTGACACCGGACACTTGTACGACGTCTATCGTTAAACACACGACACCCTTGTATGACACCATTTCAGATTGACCTTCGGTACGAATTTAATCCTACCTTGGATTGACCATAGGTGTTCACGGGTAGGTGAAATTAATGCTCAAGTGAAAAGTAAGAAAATGTGTTTTTTAGTCAATACAATGAAGTCGAAAAACGTATGATTCAAATTTGATCCAATTCGTTAACTCCTTACACCCGATACCAACACAATATTATTATAATATGTAAGGTCATTCCTCAAACCATAAATATCGAGATACAGTATTCCATACTTCTAATGTTGAAATACAATTGTTTTGATCATAATATCGTGTTTATTCATTTTTATTTTATGATAGATAGAAGATACATATTTTTTCTCGTATTTGTGATTTGAGGTTTACTTAGTAATATGTTTGTTTACACGACAAAATGCGACAACTACATCAGTTGCCTTTCATGATGTCTTTTTTTAAATAATGAAGTTCGGTAATTATGTGTATAACACCTTTTTATATTTCACCTTTTTATTATTCATATAAAATATTTTATATGAATATAACAATTCATATAAAATATGTGATTAAATTACAATAGCATAATGGGACAAATATGTTGACTTTATATTTTTAATGCGTACAAAAATATGATAAATATACATCAGTTATGTGGATAAAGAAATAAAAAAAATATAGAAAAATCTT
>DWNE01003063.1:0-17432 GCA_018249875.1 Cecropterus toxeus | reverse complement strand
GTGATGCGTGCCTGGGATTCGAACCCCGGATCCTCGATTGAGAGGCCGAGTTTCAACCATTAGGCTATCACTGCTCGCATAAATAATATATGATAAACTTACTATGTTTACAACAATTATAGACGGTAATCTATTAGGTTAGATAAGGTATTTGCTTCTCGGTTCATGGCCATACCAGGTCCATGCCAAGTCCAAGTCTGAACATGTTACTACGTTATTTGTTTTGGAAAATAAATACACGAGATTTATTCACAGGGGTAAAAAATACAATCTCAAAGGTGTGAAGTCTACTAATTCGCACTTGGCTAGCGCGGTGGACCATGGCCTGAAACTCTCTCACTCTAAGAGAAAACCCGTGACCAGCAGTGGGACAATAATTGGTTGACGAGATGCTTATCATATTTGAAAGTCTACCAAAACCAAAGCTACGTTATATTGATAGTAATAACGTTACCGAGCAGCAACTTCTTTTTCAGCAACAGCAGTCCTCTCTTCGTCCTGGGGCTTCTCTCATGTGCGGGGCTGTCGTATTGGTATACAGAGTCACCGGGAAAGTGGAGGGCGTCTTCAACGGGAGACTGTTCGTGTACGCTTGCCACTACGGCCGCGACGAGGCAAAGGAGAACGATGATGGTGGCGGACTGCATGGTTTTATTTTCTGAAAAGGATAAAATCCTTCGATTTGATATGTTTTTTTTTTATAAATATGAAGTAGCAAATGAGCAATCAGCCCACCTGATGGTAAGTGGTTACTGCCGCTCATGGACATATGTAAGGAACTTCATATAATGAACTTCAGGGGTTCAATCTAAAGTCGACCACAGATGCGTTGCTACTCCCGAGGACTGAGATGGTCGCCTCATATAACATTGAGCCGATAACCACACCGTTCCACCGAAACGCAAGAACTGCTTCACGCTAGAAATAGGTGTGGCGGTGGTACATCCCCGGTCGAACTACATTAGTTCTACCACCTGGCTTCACAAAAGATGCAACAAATCTTCAATATTACTAGGAAAGTTCGCATAATTATATTGATTAGCTAAGTAACACAGGCACCTTACACATTATATAAGGCCAGTCTGTTTTTTCGTTTAGATTGAATTTATAAAAATAGCCTACAAACTTTTAAACAAATAAGCCCAATTTATACCAGTTGTTGAATTGAAAAGTAATCAAGCGTACTCCAATGTACTTGTTGTTTTACGTGCTTAAATATAGAACTGCCAAATTTAAAACAGCTAAAACAACAATTCAAACACTCGATCCTCTGAATCAACAAATCGTCAATTGATGCAACAATTGGTTTTGGCAATGCACATACAAAAAATAGGTTATACCAAAACAAGGCTAACAACATTTACCTGTATATTTTGACCTACTAAACTATATACCGTTTAATAACAGTAAATTGCGAAAGAAAATAGAGCATCACACTAAAAATGCGTTAACATTTCCCCGAATAAAAGCGTAATGTAAAAAGCTGGTAACTCATTACAATTACTACCCGTATAAACAAACACTGCAGTGTTATTTAAATACGGGAAAACAAGTGTTCAAGTAACATAAAGTTGAAAAACTAAGTACTAGGGCGCAGATTGCAGTACTCTGGCGCAAAGCCAAGCTGCACGTGAGAGCAATACTGAATGCAACTATAATCCGAGTCAATAAAGATTACAATTAAAAATTGCGGTATTTAAGCAAATTATGGACATGAAGATTTAGATTATAGACATTTAAATACTTATTTCTGTTTTAGTAATTTAATATCAATGAAACGTGTTAATTAAAAACATTACATAAAAATGGCATTATTATTCTGAATATTCATATAACTAGGTATCTATTTAAATACTGTTGACACTTTAATGTGTATTATAAATGGTATAAACAGTTTAAATTTATTATTTACAAGGTTCTATTCACCTTTTATCGCTCGGAGTTTATTTTTAATTAAATAACCTATATACTTATTCGTAGTTATTGATTCAAACCCACATACAGGCCCGATAAACGCCTGTTTGACATCGCTATTTAATCATTTAGTACAGTTCATACAGCGAAACAAAGATGCAAATACTGTGAAGGTAAGATAGCAAGAGCGCAACGACCATCTATAATTCCATTCTTTAAAGGCTCTATTTTACATCGTTTGCGTGCGTACGTGTGCCGTAGTGTAAGTAATACCCGGGCAATGGACGGAATAACCAAACTCATTCGACCTCGTTAACGAACGCGAAACTTAAGTAAAATTTACGATTATTTAATTACGAGCTTCCATCCACGTGTGCCATGTGGTGTCATTCATGAATAGTACCACTCCGTCTCTTTCTATGGACGTTCACGTAAATACTCTCGGGGTAATAATTTCTGTAATTCTTTTCAGTGATTTTTGATTGGTGCAGCTGTTTCAAGATTAAGCCCTCTGACAGATAAATAGAATACCACATAGAGGGACGGATAAGTTAAGATCCTAATACAACCAGATCCATGTACATTCGTAAATAAGAATATAAAAAGGTATTTATTAGAAAAAAAGATTTTTATTAGATTCTTGTAGCTTTGCATAGAGAGGTCATGTGTGAAGTAACGCGCACATTTTTTGAGACAAGTTCTGTGGAAAATATACTTACTACGAACTAGATTTTACTAATTTTAATATTACTTTGAAACAAACGCAAGAGTAAAACATATTACTTGTATGTAAACAACCTTAATGCATTTCGTCAGTAACCTATCCTTTATGTACAGAATTTATGTGTTGTTCATACTGTTTTGCATACACTAAAAGCACATTGGTTTATATTGTATTGATTTAGGTCAAGACGATTGCTTTAAGAGTATTTGCTATTTTTCGCGAACAGTTGAGATAAATCATTGTGAAGAATGAAATGTCATTTGTTTTGGACAATGGAAGGGTACAAGATGTAGAATCTCGTTGCTTTGACGTCGTGACCGGCTGGTGAGTATAATTCAGCTCAAAGCCTACTTATCATTTATCGATATTATATTATATATTGTTTTAATCAATACTAATATTATGAAGCAGTAGAGTTTGTTTGGTTGAACGCGGTAATCTCAGGAAGTACCTACTGGTCCGAATTGAAAAAATATTTTTATGTTGAATAGTAATTTACCGTGGAAGGCTTTAGGCTATATAACATCACGCTATGTTTGTTTGTTTTTAATAGATTGTTACTTTAAAACGCGGATGAAACTGCGTGGCACTGCTAGTATTATATAACTGAAAAGTTTGTTCCATTGAACGAGCTAATTTAAGGAAATAGTGGTTCAAATTGATTTTTTATTGAACGTTCCATTTATTGAGGAAAGCTATGTAACAACACTGTTTGTTTGTTTTTTCATCCGCAGTTGCGGGTGAAACCGCTAGGCACAGCTTGTGAACTTACAATCAGATCAGATGAAAACCAGTAACTACTCAGCAAGGTCGGTCAGCAAGCATCAGCAACCTCCAGGTTTATTACGTCCATCTTCAGGGTAAACACTGATGACCTTACATCTGTTTTGATAAATGGTGACTTGTTATGTAACCAACGATGACCTTACTTCTGCGTTGAGAAATAAATTGTATTCTGACTAAGGAATGGATATCTTCCGAGAAAAAATACCTGATGTGGTATGACATGTGACACAAAATTGTATAAAAAATTTAGTTAACAAGTTATTTATATGAATAGATTACCACTGAGTTAAGTGACAATTAAAATTGATACTTTGATCACTTTGAGTTCTATTTATTTCAACTTCTTCACTTGCCTTGCTCCCATTTTTTTTTATTTTTTGTTTATAAATATGAAGTAGCAAGCGTGCAAGCAGCCCACCTAATGGTAAGTGGTTACTGCCGCCCATGGACATTTGTAAGCAACTTCAACAGGGGTTCTATATGAAGTCTATCACAAATGCATTGCTACTCCCGAGGACTGAGATGGTCGCCTCATATATAAGTAAGATGGCAACCACACCCTTCTACTGAAACGCAAGAACTGCTTCACGCTGGAAATAAGTGTGGCGGTGTGTACTTCCCCGGTTGAACTACATTTGTTCTACCACCTGGCAAAGCCAATTGATTTCACATCGACATCTCTTTATCAGTTGTTTTTTAGAAAATTTTGGTTAAATGTTAATTGAACCAACATATCAATAAATTTGGAAAACTCGTTTAAATAATCGTAAGATACAAAGTATGTCTTAAAAAAGAGTTCCTGATTTTAAAACTATTATAACTAAGAAATAATTCAAATCTTTAAAGAGCTTTGAACATAAAATATATGTAGATGTATGCCTTGCTTATATACTCAATTGTAGTATATGTAATACATAATAATTATACATACCAGTATTCCCACAATAAGATTAAACGGCCTTCCAACCAATAAATAGTAAGTCGCTAATTAATTGCACATTTACAAAAGCCTACGTTATAATCGTAATACCTGCACAAAAACAAACCATATTTGTATAACATAAATATAGAAGTATATAATATAACAATACGAGTATTAGTAGCAGAAGTAGTAGAGTGTGTAACACGAGTAGAGCCGAATGGTTGAGACTAGAGCTCTCAATCAAGGGTCCGAGGTTTGCATCCCAGGCACACACCACAAAATTTTCTAAAATCATGTGTGTATTAGAAAATTATCATTACTGCTTTACGGTAAAAGAAAACAGGAATCTCGAATGCCTGAGAGTTCTTCAAAAAAAAGTTCAAAAGTGTGTCTACTAATTCGCAATTGACCAGCGTGGTGGACTATGGCCTAAAACCCTCTCAATATGAGAGAAGACACCTACTCATCAGTGGGACAATAATGGGTTGACGACAAGTAGCGGTGCGTATAATGAAGACTTTTATTCATTTGACATCACATTTAATCATTGTATTACTTAACTAGTAACGTCGATAACAAAAACCCCGACTGCTTAAAACGAAATTTTTGTTCATACTAATAAATATTTAATTTAACGCTTATGAGTTTTTGTCAAAATAGTTAAAGGTAAAAGTATTTTAATATATTTTTAGATAGGTCTATTTACTAGCTTTCATTTGTTGTAATAGTTTTTAAATTCGTCCTTCCCCCTTTTCCTCTATTTCCAGGCGTCATTAAAAAATATTACATAGCATATATCACGCTACAAACTGAGACGATTCTGATGACATGTCACGTCACAATCCGTCAAACTGTTTGGGCTGTAGCACGTTCCAAAGAAATGGACATACAAACAAACAAACGTACATACATGCGCTTGAAAAACATTGCACTCCTTCTGACGCGGTCGGATAATAATATAATTCTACGCAAATTTTGGGAAATCCATTTAGTTTAAGCAGTTTACGACAGATTTCATTAATGCTTGTTTGAAAACAACTTCATTAACAATTCTTACAAACGATACCTCAACATCTGTAATACTGACTAATAATCCTTGACCGACTCTCCTAATAAGTCGGTACTCCCACAACACTGCTTAAATTTAAATTTATTATCTTTCGACATTTAGTCTCTAAAATGTATCAAAATAAGATATTGTTTTGTATCTAACATGTAAATCTAGGTAGTATTCTTATTATACCTAACTTACTCTCCTAAGATACTCTTTGAATTTTCGAAAACAACGATAATTAATTTATAACACAAAATCTTATACCCTATTTTATATCTGAAAAAGATTTTTGAGGAACGCGTAAAAGGCGTAAAGGGAGTCTATAACATTTTTATGAAGGCTATAGACTGCCTTTAAAAGTGCTCTCCTTAACTTTATTAAATTCTAAAGAAAGTATATTTACTAATTACAAATTTTCTCATAGTATCAACGTTCAAACACAACTTTCCTAGCTTTTATATACTACTAACATTAAGTTTAATTTAACTGACTTTATGGCTTCTATTAAACGCTTTCTACCCTCATAGCCCCACACTAGGAATTTCTCCTGTGTCGTGGGTACTATGGACACACACAAAGATGAATACACAAACACCCAGACACAGAACAGAAGCATCATTCAGATGTATGTCTGGCCGGGAATCGAACCCGGGACCCACTGCTTGTCAGACCGGTATGGTGACCGCTCCGCCACGGGGGTCGTGTCTACTAAAGTATATTAAAGTATCTTCTATTCCTTTTGTAAATAATTCATTTTATGCAATACAAAATTTAATTACTTAATAAGCTATTACCTCTTTATCAATACAATAGGTAAAACAATGGAGCTAGAGAAGCATAATTAACAAAAAGCTATGAGATTGCAAGTTTTTCTAAAGAAACAAAGAAATATTGTTTACTTTTAGATTTTGTTCCATTGTTTTTTTATTATGCGTTTAACTAGGAACTATTATTTGTTATTAATTACGCGTTAATCACATAAGTTTTTTTTATTAACTTTTTTTTATTAATACAATTTGAGTGATCATCATATTTGAAGATCATTTGTAAGGTGAAGTAAACACAATTCACAGACCTAATAATACCTATGGTATTATTAGGTCTGTGAATCCTATACAATCTCGATAAATAAGACAGATATAAACAGAATTGATAACAAGCAAGAAAGAATTCTATAAAACGATACGCGTCGAAATAGAAAATTATAAAGGACATAAAGTTTAGATTTCCAGACATAACAAGAAAGTGTTGCGCGGAAATTGAGACATTTCTATTTGCTTTTCACTCAACATCCACGCGAGTTTCAGGTGCTTTATCTATAATATTTTCTATATTTATCTAGCATGATTTGAAATCCGTTTAGCAATGTATGTACTCTTGTATCGCAAGTGTGCGTAATACCTAGATGGGGACTACTTACTATGAACCACGCTTAACCTACTCCGGTATTACTCAAATTAATCGATTTCAATAACAATTAATGATAATTGAACGTAATTGCAATTTATCATATATATAGAAATGCAATTTATCATATATATAGAAATGGTACGTTGTATTAATAACAAAAATAAAACGTAATAATAAAAACCGAACAATTAATTAACGCTACAAAAAATATAGGTAAGTTCAATGACTTTTTACCGAATATTGAACTTTTAAAAAATCTTAATTAACAATATACTCAGATCGTAAACAAATATTTTATGATAAACTCCTTTTATCTACGAGTATATATCAAAATATATATATTTCTATACTTTTACATACTGAATCATAAAAAGCATAACCTATTTATTATTTATTAACATATTTTTATGATCGAACTGTAACCTTTGCTCCAATTGCATTTAATCTTTGCGATAAAAAAGACTTAGAAGAACTTAGAATACCTTGATTTAGGCGCGTGCACACAACACAACAAAGCTGCAACCACTAACGTACAGATGACATGGAGTTGGTAACGAATTCTTTTATAGACTGCAATGGCAAGGCAGGTGATGTGTTGAGGGGAGGGAAGATGGTCAACAATGCAGGCATCGGACACGAAACGCATCGTGTTGCGGAGTTCAAGGAAAGAAAGACAAGAGCGTAGCCCGCCGTCACGGCAGCTTGTCGGCTTTGGTGAATAGATCGATATTAGTGGTTTGGAAATCATTTTTCTAATGGATGTTCCTTTTAAATTTCTTATACTGTAAGTAGCATACAATATACACTCTCCCTAA
Source organism: Cecropterus toxeus (assembly GCA_018249875.1). NCBI lineage: Eukaryota > Metazoa > Arthropoda > Insecta > Lepidoptera > Hesperiidae > Cecropterus > Cecropterus toxeus. The sequence continues at coordinate 9,807 of DWNE01003063.1, read as the reverse complement.
TATCAAGCGGTCAGTGTCATCCATAGAAGTGTATAGCTAGAAAAAATCCGAATGTTCAGAAGATCCTCAAATTACAATCACAAATATGTACATGCGTGTATAAATAAAAGCAAAGAAAGGATCACACCCTTCATATTCATCATTCCTCAACCATGTTCTAGACGTGGTTGAATACTGCTACAGATGTTATTATATAAACAAAAGTTAGCTCTGAAACTGATTTGAAGCCAACATCTTCATAAGTGTATATAGCAAGATAATTAATTGTATGGTATAATTTTGAACCAGTCTTTCGGATTAGCAAAATATGGAAAGTTTTGTAATCAATAATTTTAATAACGAACCCAATGAATGATTCCATAGAAAAAGCCAAAAGCCGGATTCAAAAAGCAAAAGTTACAAATAAGGGCCCTCCTTACTTAATTATTATACAATAATAATACAATTTTTAGGTTTGCAATAATCTTTTACATTTCAATTACATAATAACGTTTTCTACACTTATAATAAACTGGAGTTTTTACTGTGTTGTGGAAACACAAAGACAAATACACAAACACCTAGAACAAAAACCTAAATCAATCACTCGGATATTTGTCAGGTCGGGGATTGAACCCGGAACCTGACAAACTGTATCCTGACAGCTCCGCATCGCTGGTCGTCAAATATTAATAACAGATACCTTTTCGTATGAATTAATATCCATGTCCTTTTCACTAAAATAATACCTATTGCCTTTTGACCCAACTACACAAAAATTCTCTTTCAAAAAATATTGACGTATCAATTGATACAAAAGAAAAAGTATTTTCAAAAGACTTGGTGGAAATGAAAGCATTCAAGTATTCAGGAAGGCGACTATTGGGGAAGGGAGTTCGTAATAAGCTAATGGAAGACATGAAAAGACCAATCACTAGAAAGATGTTCAATAGTAAAATGATTTTCATTTTTATTATTATATCAAAAGGGAAAATATACTTTTTGCTTCACGATGCGTCGGTAATATATGTACCTTGGAATTAAATTTAAATTAAAAGTCATTCTATAAATAATTAATTTGTAAAACGTAAGGGAACGCAAGTGACTAACTGTGATGACTAAGCACATTTTCAAAAAGTCGTTGAACCTAATCCTCTTCTCAGTACTTCTGATACAAACTATTTTAATCACTTTAAATATTGTATACGTATTTTATAAAGATAGCCTGCTATCAATCAGACATCAAAGTTTTCAACAACCACTGTAGTGTAAACCAACATAAAGTAAATAGTTCATATTATTACATATAGAAACTATTTCAATTAGCTACTTATTCCACATATTAGAAACAAAAAAGAAACAAAACTAGTATTTAAATATCAAGTAGGTAAATTATGCAGCAAAAATTAATGAGTTCTAACAGTAAATTGAACTGTCCCACTTTTTGCTTCAAAAGTATCAAGAACGCGGACGGAGACACGCGTCGAAGCTTGTATAGAATTCGTAATTATCCGTGCGACCTCTTCACACTATTTAACAACATTCTGAGGTACTTGCAGGTACAACCATAGTACCATGTCTAGTCATAGTTATTTCGAAATCAAACACGACACACCATTAAACCATTATGATCTGTGCTAAGGAACCAAAGATTCCATAAAAATTCGCGACCATAGGTACTTAATAATAAAACTGGTTTTATAATACATTCAAACTTTAGACCAGATTTGGAGGGACAATATTAACATTATGTTTGCTAACATTATTTGTAAACCAAATAGACGTATATTCCAATATATGTTTATTTGAATCCGTCTAAACCTATTCTGTTTAGGACAATTTCCATGCCGTCCATGTTAATTTTCATGTACATCCAAATATGTGCTTTCGAGGGACCTACATAAATGTTATGAGCATTGCAAAATCGTGTTACTATACTATTATAAACTTATAATGATCCTGTGCTCAACGTCGCCGTAATGTTATAATTACCCGTACCCGTACCTATTAAATCGACGACATATAAGCCGACAACATGGGATGTGACGATTTGGAATGGGATAGCGTGGATTGGATCGAAATTATAGAAAGTTTTTTTAAGATTTCAATTTCGTATTTTTGAGATGAATTGCTTAAAAAGAATATAAAGACTTTATTAGATTCGAATATTCGTCTGACGCGTGAAGTCGTTTTCAAAATATAGCGTGGTGTAAATTAGTGCAATCGAATTAAAACTAATATCGTAACTGTCCATTTTAATCGGGGTTCCGTTCGTCAAATTGTAACAAAGTTACGCTAAATAAATAAATAAATAAAAGAAGTCCCATCCACCCATCAATCTTTTACGGTCTTCTGCTGGACATAGGCCTTCTCTAATGAGGGCTTTTTCGTATAGTCGCCATGAGACTCCTGGGATTCATCACCCCTTGTACCTATGATTGTAAGATACCCACAGCTCGACACTCCGTCAAATTACATATATGTTTGCGACGCCAGGTGTTAAGCGAACGCATAAATACCTTTATTGTTATCTACGAGAAAAATGGTGAAAAAACGGTATAGTTGTTGTTGTGGGAATAAAACACATATGCCGGTTCCTATCTACCGAAAGATTAAGTATCGTATACCAAATGGGCGATATTTTCAATTTCCTTCAAAGTTTACGAACCGGTTCCTTTCTGTGCGATCCCTACTCGCTCTTAACTGTTTTTAATACAGCAACATCTCTGAATCACGTATTTGAAATCACTTATTTCACAATAGAAATTTCTAATTTGATTATAGTGAAGAAATCCGAATGCAAAACAACTTCATAAAATATCTCTCTCAAAGTTATCATACGAATTAATGATTCTCCTAATAATACTAAAACACCACAATAAAATGCATAACGTTTTAATTAACGCAAAGATAACACTTCTGTAAGTATAAAGATTTTGACAATTGACTAAAAAGAATCCGTTATACAGCTGACTTCAAAGGATTTACAATAAACCGCAATATTGTAAGGGAAATACATACTCGTATGACTCGTAGTAGGCCTGAATCATAAAAAAACAACCGCTGATTAAAGTAGCTAACCTCAGGGGTACAAAACATATGCTTCAAGTTCGCTGCAACATCATTAACGTTAAGTGTTAAAATCAATTTGTTTACCTGCTTTAAAATAAGTATCAAAACTTTTAGCTGGAACTACAAAGTTTAGAGCAATTGCTGATAACAACGTTGGCGCCTTTCCGGTCCACTTCAGGAGACGAACTCCAGAACTTGAATTTTTTACTTGCCAAGCACATTTAAAAAGCTTTAAGTCGTAGGATGCATAGTAAAGACATGATTTCATCTTTTTTGGGTTAAAAATGCTTAAAATAAGCTTTATGCAGGCACCACACCTGCGTTACACGTCTATTCTGAATATATGTATTTTACTCGTCTTTATGTCTTTGACACCCAGAGATACTCGTGCTAAGCATGTAGAAAGCATTTATTTGTTTTACAAGCTGCGCTTCAGTGTCAACTCAACATACCTATTTGATTTTGCCTCATCATATGGATTGTACGCTTATTTTTATAATGTCAGAAAAAAATCACCTGTATTTTTACGGCCGACTGATGTTTGAGTTACGATACTTCTTCCTCGTTTAATTCAGCTTCGTGCGATGCGCCTGCTCATGTAATATCTCATTACGTCAAATTGCGTGGCCAAAATGATATAAGGTTGTTACAATTTGCGTTTGACTTAACATATACAATACGTGCGTTGTCCACATGGACTGCTAATGACTCGGACTGCCGTTAAAATACATAGTGCGCTAAAGTTGCTTTATACCGTATTTGAAACGATAAATCTTAGCCGAACTATGTGAAGTTCAAACAAAACAGCGCTTTACCTAAATTATCGTTTTAAATTCCTAACAGGTTTAATTTAAAGCCCATAAACGAATGCGTAATTATGATATAGATAAATGGTACTTACTTCACTAATCTATGATGCATGAGATACTTAGTTCTCTACTTCGTGTTACTCTTTTAATTAAAGGGACGTCATGTATTCTGTTTTGATATAATGAATTGACTTTTTTTAATTAGGACGGATAATGATAAGCAAATTAAATTGCCGGGCTTATCTCTCCTATTTCATCAATCATCAATATGCCGATTTCTAGTATTTGATGTCGCCAAGGAGGGCCTGCCCTCTCCCCTTGGCTCACGACATCCTGGGTGTATAAAAATAATACAGCTCGTAAGTTAGGAAGTGTGTGGTACGATAGACTCAGAAATCCACAATTAAGCAAAACTTAAAATGCACATGAAGTGAAGCAGCACATTCTATCAACAACACGCGTATTCTAATAACAAGCAAGTAATTACTCGTGGGCATTTTATAACATATATCAATTGTGCTGTTTTACTCGCTCATGCATACTTTGCACGCAACATTACACGCGCGGCGCAGATGTAACACTAGTAACACAGTTTTTCGAAACCCGTTTGCTCTTATACTCATTATTCCTTCAGTGCAAAGTTTCTTATAAACACTAAATATTTAACACCTTTTTACACGAGTGCGTCTGGAGGAGGGTAATGTTTTCGAGGGTATGTTTGTTTGTATGTATGTCCATTTCTTTGGCAAGCGCTACAGCCCAAACAGCTTGACAGATTGTAACACATAACATATCATTAGAATCGTCACAGTTTGCAAAGTGACATAGGCTGTATCATTTTAAAAAATGACACCCGGAAATAGAGGAAAAGGGGGAAGGGACGAATCTTTATGGAGGAGAAAATCCTACTGTGGGGCTATGAGTTTAGAAAGCGTTTATGTTTATGTTTAATATCCTTATGTTAAAAAAATATACTTGAATCTAATTTGGCTTTTAATTATTATTAATACATAAGTTTCACTTTTGAGTGTGCGAATTGCACGGACACAAAAGTGAAATTTAATGCTTTTACGTATTGTATTTTTTAACAGTTGTTTTTATTTTAATCAAGTCATAGTTTATTACAGTGCCCTTACGTCAACAGCGGCACGCTGTACTGACTTTTAATGTTTTGTTAAAATGTGTTAGATAACACCGGCCATTACTCACTATTACCGCTATTACGTGGACGCACGCTCTGTGCCACTGCCCACTGGGACGCTACATGTATCTCTAACGCGAGGGCCATGAAACATGGATATTGAAGCGTCATTCGCTTGAAGCGTCGTGCGGTCGAAGCGTCATACGCATGACACTGTAAGCATCAATGCTAAGCGTTAAAAACAAAATTTGCTGCAGCGGCAAACAAATGTGTCTTGGTTTTCGGCTGACCGTTATAATTTGCTGAAATTCGCTCTACGCTAAAACTACAATGAGGAAAGCAAGCGATATCGTTGCCCTCGAATTAGCCTTAAAAACAAATGAATGTGTCCCATCTCACAAGGTAACGAAATTCTGCTTATACATATATGTAGCGATTTTTTCTGAAAATCGGATAACATTTGAAACTTTGTTATTTGACCCCTGGTAAGTAAGTATATTCCGACTTATGTTCAATATATTCAGACTTATGGCCACACTGTATCGATAAAAGGCCAACAATTTCTGGTTACATCTGAATAGCGTCAAAGCAGCTCAATGACATTGCGTTGTGATAACATGGTGATAACCACAACCCACAAATGTGTTTGCGACAGAAAGTCTGGTCTAACTTGCGCGCGTCGACTGTAGCTACGTTGTGGTTGCAATGTGGTCACCGAATACTGTACCTTTAGGACGTTTCGTTTAAACAATCATTTTTTATGTTCTCGCCTATCGTTTCAAAGGTCATTAATAGGTATGGCCAAAAGCAAACACAAAATCATGAAGTGTACATTGCAATGTATGCACAACATGACGTATTAATATGGTCCTAGTTAGTATCCACAATATTGAATTGGTCAGCAAAATACGGTGCGTATTCATAAAACCATGCTTTGATGTATGTTGAACATATGTCAGATGTGATTCGGGGCTAAAAAGTGTGTGAACACTACCAATATTATATAGGGTTATCCTTACATCAACCCTTTACTGCCCCACATAAATATAGGTAAAGAATACCGGAAAGTAGTTTAACAATATAAAAGAAATAACTAAGGCAGTCATTTCTCATCTACAGTAGGTATTTTTAATTTGAAAAGTACATGATAGAATACATGGTCCAATAAAAATAATAAATAGGGACCTATACATAGTTTAACCAGTATCGTTTTTGTTACCAAATCATATGATTGTAAAGGTTATCTTAATAAACAACACATAAAAATTTATTTTTAAAGATTCAAATAATATATATTCAATTATTCATACATAATATTTCTGTTTCACTGCCATCTATAAGCAAACTGAAATACTTTTTACTCTGTCTCCTCACGTTAATCTTTACTATGCCATCTAGTGATAAATATGTGTAATTCTTGGTATACTATCGCTCAACCTTACTGCCGGTGTACACAGTAATCCGTTAATACGTTTATTACTAGATGTCGTTAGAGTCGATAAAACAGCTGTTTCGTGATGTTTTGCTTTGCTTTCGTTGACAACTTCACTCCAGTCGTTAACCCAAAGACTACAGAATAGGTAGCTTAGATTTTGCTTGCCACCTAGTTATTCAGTGAGAACGGAGATTGTTTGAAGTGTTGTGATGTGTCGATTTGTTTGAAATACAAATAGTTAATACAATTTTATTAATAAATTCATCGAGATATCTGTTGAGTGTAAAACAACTGCATTCAAAAGTAATATTTATCTGTTATTAAAAATATTGTGTTCAGCTGATTCCTTTCACAAAGGATTGATTTCGTGCATTGATTGTTTTCGTTAGCATTTTCACCAAAGGATACAATACTATTTCTTAAAACGTAAGTCCACAACAATTTTGTAGTATATTGAACATCGTAGATACGGTAGTGTTCTATTTATTTATTTTGAAACAAGGCCATAGGTTCATACGATGCATTGATGATGCAGTGCAGTTGTCATTTTGACATAAAAACTAAAGCTCGCCTTGGCTTTTCCTCAAAACTTAAACTGGTTTTGTGAGTAAGCTGTAAAGTAGTGGTTGAACATAAGGAGAATATCGATTGAGGTACATTGCCTGAGCGATTAGTTAAATTGCTAACGAGTAACAACGAAGTTAGCGTATTTTACCGAACATAGAACGGTTACGACGTTGTATTTAGATCATATCACTTTATTTTTACTTTCTAAAAGCGTTTTATGTCCGTTTCTGCGACCTTGCATGGCACGTTTAGCTGTTATGAAACATATTGTGATCGATGTGACGGATCTGATAAAAACCTTAAAGTTTATTGGACAAACTTCCATTAAGCTAGACACGTAAACTGCTGGCTTCGATCGAATCAAATTGGAACATTGTGCGTCCTCATTTCTGAAAGAATTTTAGAAAGAAGATTAACATATTTCTTAAAGAATTTATAGTCATATTTTATCAATGTGCTATGTATCTATTTTAATGCAGATTGAGCTGTTTTTGATACTTAAAGGGAAGTAAACATTAGATGACCATACATCCTCAATGTTAAGTTCCTACCTTCTCATAAATATCTCACCTTGCTACTGTAAAGTGTCATAATACAATTTATAGTCACTTCAATATATAATACATAATAAAGTTGTTATCAAGGAACCTTACACATTATTTCAAGTACATTAAGCAACAAAGTTTATTAACAATTTAAACACTAAATCAAATAATAAGTCCAGTGCTATAACTGGATAAAAAAGGTCCTGGGACTAAAAAATATACTAGGGCCCCAAATAAACTATCTGGTTTATTTATATTCTGAATGTGAGAAAAAAATTCACTAGTTCAAGTTTGTAAGTTTATAGTCTGAGGGCTCCCCTGAGCTAGAGGACCTTGGGACACTGCCTTATCTAATCCTCCGATAGCTACTGTTTAAGGCAAAAGTTCTCAAACTTATTTACCTATTGCTCACTTTCAGAGTCATTGATTTTTTAGAACCCTCCTAATATTTCAATTGGTCATTACAGGCAGCTAAGAAAAATGGCCCATTATTTGCCTGGGATATGACTTTGTAAAACTGATGTTGCCCGTAACATTTGGTCTGTCACTACCAATCACATTTTGCTACACTACCAATGCATTTTTGTGTAACCACTGTTAGACAAGGTCCTAGCCCAGAAATATGGAATGGTAAATGCACTATATACAATCACCACTCTTATCAGTAGTGTGTATTTGTAATTGGAGTTGATGAATAACTTGTATGGTGATACTGCTATATCCTAGATTGGTTGTGTTAGTTACCTCTTCTGACAATTACACAAAAGAGAGAAAGAGAATTGTACTTCAGATTCAGACATTCAGAGCCTACACCATACTAACAAAATTGATTAATAACAAAATAGAAGGCAAAGCAGCTTGGGACTGAATAATACGATATATATAAATATTTAATTAATTGTCAAAGTGTAGCGTATCTTGCCAAACATGTTTAGTCAAATGTAAGGCAACATAGTGGAGCTAGCCTTTTATTGACCATGTAATAAACAAGATGGTTATAAAAATACAAAATATTATAAAGAAAAAAGACAAATCCGTTAAGTTTCTTGCCGGATCTTTTCAGTTGAGGTCATTTTCCGTACCGGTGGTAGTGTAAGAAAAAATACTGTAGTACGAGGGGTAGACCTATAGAAAATAAAGGTCTTCATTTAATTTTATTTCATTTCATATTGTTCAATTACACGTCCATCATACGTAAGGGTTCCGATTTTTCTTTGTAACCCTATAAAACTAGGTCTATGACAGTATAACTCATGAAATACTCTTGTCCACAGATGCACATCCCCAGAGCCAGATTACAGGCGTGGCGTGGATAGACACCGAGACCCTGGCGTCTGTAGGCCAGGACGCCAACACACGCATCTGGACCCTTCCCAACTAGACCCATAGCGGACCTCTTACTGTATTACGGCTAAAACCCCATACATCGTTGATTCAACTGTTGTTTTTACGTCTAAAACCCCATAAGACGTTGATTCATGTGTTGTTATTTGTTTGAAATGAGACTTATATAAAATATGTAGCCTAATAAATATAAATGTGACTTTTAAGATCATTAGACATTCACCACAATCTCCAAATCAAATTTTTCATTGAATAGCTTTTTGGAAACAATTTCTGATATGATTCTGGTGCCAAATTAAAACGTTCTTTGAAGTTGTATCTTCACACTACTAATATTTAATTGAAATTGATCAAGTTTTAGTAAATCTTTAACTTATTAACTTTTTATTACTTTAAATTTAAACTTTGTGCATTAATTTGCAATTTGTGTGTGCATCTATTTACTTACATTTGAACGTCAATATTTTCAATATTGGGGTATCTATTACCTTTTTTTTGCTCAATTTTTTTTGTTTGGTGATACAGTAAGAGTACCGTATAATATTTAAATATAAATGTGTAATATTAATAATATAACTCGAGAGTTTATTAGCGTATATAAAAAATAACTAACATATTTATTTTCGCTTACGTTAAGTTGAAAGTGTTGAAGCCAGTTCGTGTGTTTAACTTATGCCACTAACCGTGAGTGGAGTGAACTATGCATTTTTTATTAATAATACGTTTTTTATACTAAATAGGGAAATATAAGCATGAATTACTAGGAGTTACTGTTAAGTCACAAGAATAATTTACTGGTAAGTAGGAATTACTAGTAAGGGGCTGTCCATTAATCACGAGGCTTGTAAGAGGGGCGAGGGAGGGGTCGATAAAAATCATGAAATATCGCAAGGGGGGAGGGGGGTACAGTAAAAT
>DWNE01003062.1:0-17433 GCA_018249875.1 Cecropterus toxeus | reverse complement strand
ATACATTTGATACTCACAATATACGTTATTTTTTTTTTACCACACTGCGTCAAAAGGGGATACTGTTTTTCTGTACATTTGTTTGTTTGTATGTACGTCCAATTCTTTGATACGCGCTACGGCCCAAATGGCTTGACGAATTGTGACGTTTGACATATCATTAAAATCGTTTCAGTATGTAGAGTGACATAGGCTATTTAATTTTTGAATAAGGCACCTACGAATAGGGGAAAGAGGGGGAGGGGAATCGCGACAATATGGCTATCAAATGAAAGCTAGAAATAGACCATTCTAAAAATACACAAAAATTAATATGTTGAAAACTCATATAAAATGTTAAATAAGATATATCATAATGAACAAAACAGTTTTACGAAGTCGGGTTTTTGTTTTACTATTTTTGTCAATGTTGCTAGTAGCCGACATTTTTATAGTTTACGAGGAGAGACTACAGTCATACAAATATCTCCATTAAAAAACTGAGTAAGCTGGATTCTGATTATTTCTGTGGTAAGTATAATACTTTCTTAGTCTTTAGGGACGGTAACCTCAGTTTGTTTAGACATGTTATTGTCTCTGATTACTAAGGGATTTTATACTATGGAGGTAGCAAACGAGCACGCAGTCTATCTCATGGTAAATGTCCACTGGCTCATGGACATCTGTAATCAACCCCATATAAGATCAATTTTACCTGAGTTTAGCCACAGATACGTTGCCACCCCAGAGGAATGCGTTGCAATGCGTCGGTACCGCCTTTACCACACCTTTCATACACCCTTCATACATTTCATCACTCTTCATACCAGAACACAGAATTGGATGAAACACTGCTGTTAGTTATCGAATATAGGTGTGGCTGTGGTGCTTTCGAAGTGGAAATACAAACCTTAAGTTAGGGCATTGCAAGTCTTCTCTTATTGTAGATGGGACCACCCCGGTTTTTGTCAGTAGCATAACATATATGACACAATACACCTTAATGTGTAAAGAAGTAACCTAAATACCTGAAGACGCCCAAAAGCCCAGTAGAGCGGAATAATTGAACCACTTTTTTGGTCAATAAATAATGAAATAAATAAGATTAATTCAGGCACGGGCCGACCTTTAAACGTAAAGGGTCGGTGTCCCAGAAATTTTGGACAAGGGTAGACCCTGTTATAATTATACAGGGATTTTGTGACAATAATAGAAATTACGTAACGATGGTGGCACGTGCTACTGAAATACATAGTGTAAAATAATGTATGAGAGTAAAAATCGGTCAAATGTTAGTCGGATCGCCGACGAAGGGTTCCGTACCGTTATTTATAAAAACGGCAAAAAATCACATTTTTTAAGACCACTCAAATATTTTTTTTTTTTTATTCTGTTTTTAGTATTTATTGTTATAGCGAAAATGTCTACTGTCTACCTATCAGGGTTTTTGAGATACAGCCTGGTGACAAACAGATGAACAGATAAACAGACGGATGGACAGATGAATTGACGGATAGATGGTCAGACGGACAGATAAAATGACAGCGAAGTCTGAGTAGTAGTATCCCGTTTATATCCTTTGGGTACTTAATGATGATGGGCCCTTAATGAGGCAAGAGAAAATCCCTATTGAATGCTACGCGCTCGATAAGTGAAATATAAAATGGTAATTCAAAATTTGACGTTCAGTACATTACCCACATACACAGACAGTTTTGAAAAATGGAAAAATGAAAGGTTCTACCGTTGAGTTTCGGTGGGAGGGTGTGGTTGTCGGCTCACTTCCATATGAGATGACCATACAAGTCGGGAGTGATCCGAATCTGTAGTTGATATCAGGTGGAAACTCTGTTTTATTCGAAGTTGTCTAATGTTCGTGGGCGGTAACGATCAACGTGAAAAAAGGAATAACTTTGATATCGGCACTAATTACGGAATCTTATTAATCTTTACTAATATTATAAATGGGAAAGTTTGCGAAAGTATGCAAAAGCGCCTAAAAATCATGAACGTACAATTTCCATAAAGAGGAATTAGACCCTGTAAATAATTCACTGGCCGAAAAATTAGTCATTAATCTAGTGTTACTTAGAAAATTTAATTCACCACACACAACATGACAAATAACTAAAATAATTATTTATCATATTAAAATATACACATGTATGACGTAAATACTCGTATACACAAATATTATTAAATGCACCAAAAGGTCTCCTCAGCTTACACTGGTGGTGGTGATAACTCTGGTCACCTGCAATGTATATATGTACAATGATCATACACTTTAAAATTAAATTCAGACGTAATATCATAACACTGTAAACTTGGAACATAAACATAATATCCAAATATATAAATGTAGAACGTGATCAAGTTACAGCGTTTCCAATTTTACTACATTGTTGTCACGGACGTGACAGCGTCGTGACGTGAGCATAATGATACGGGGTAGATTAAAATGGTTCCGTGCCTCTATTATTATCTTGATTTCATTGTAGTATGGTATACACAAACTATCTTCTATTCATCATATAATCTTTGTGTTGTAAACATAACACCCATTTTTTTTTAATACGGGCTAGCTAACTGACGAAAATGCAGTCCACCCTATGATTGCCACCTTATGATTTTAAGTGGCCATTGCCGCTGGCCATTGTACAGGGATGAACCTAGGTTATTTACCAGGAGGAAGAACCAATGTAGTTCGACCGGGAAAGTGCCACCGCCACACCCATTTCTAGCGTTAAGCAGTTCGTGCGTTTCGGTGGAAGGATGTGGTTACCGGCTCACTTATATATGAGGCGACCATCTTAATGCTCGGGAGTAGCAGCGCATCTGTGACAGATATTCATGGGCGGGGTAACCACTTAACATCAAGTGGACTTTATACTCGTTTGCTATTTTATTCTTATATAAAAATATATATTTAACATTTATAAATTAATAAAGTCAACATGTTAAATAAATACATACTAAAATTTTAGTTAACATGCTACAGAAAGAAGACAAGAATAATCTTTTCCATTACAGAACAATGAATGTTCGATAAGTTATACTACATATAACATAATATACTTATGTAGGAATACATCAAGCGTTTCAATTTAGTATTCAAAAATAGCAACGCTCTGTGATCGATTTCTAAGAGAAGTTCTAGCCTATTTGTATCTAGTACTATAAGCTCGTTCGTTAACAGTCGTACGTACAAGAGTTAACCTACATGAGATTTAAAAGATTTTAAAATTATAGAATGTAATTTCTATCAATCTGCACTTGTCAGAATGATGATTCATCATACCCTTCTCAATCTAAGAAAAAAAACCAGTGGAAATACAAAAAATCGACGTTAATTCTAAAGGAATTTATTTCGAACTTTACTAAAATTGTCGTCACGGAAGTTTACGTCACATGTCGTGACGTGGGCATAATGATACGAGGAGTTTAATGCTCCTTAAGAGCAATTATTTCCCCTTAAAAGTTTCCTTGGTTACATTTCATTCGACAATTTCATTAATTAACACAATATCTTGTACAGCGAATCCGTTTCCAAAACCCATTTACATTGCTTTGAATCCAAATTGCTGTACGAGTACTTCCTGTAAATACACCATTAGTACAATCGCAAATGTTAGCAACATACAAATCATTAGAGTGATTTGTTTGCTGAAGTTTCCCGCTACTGTCCATGACACGTGTATAATGGCTACGATCGATTGGCCCTCGCACCTGGTTTACGCTTCAGGTTACTTGTTAAGTGAAGGTATTTACGTCTTAGAACTTATTTTTTGTGAAATATCTAATAATTTAATGTAAAAATCTTTGTTCGTCTCGGTAAGCACTCCGATACATCTTTTTCTGTCTAGTAATAGCAGTTTACGCTGGGTTATGGTCTGAAGGGTGTGGTAAGAAAGACATACCTATTCGAGGCATTCCAACTTAGTGCTCAGCAGCAGCAATGCATTTGATGCTAACCTCATGTAAGACTCTGATCCAGCCGGATCTTCAATTACTTTAAGGCAGAGTAAAAACTCAAAAACGCCGCCCTTGCCCACTTGAATTTCTTTTACGATCATTTCAGCCATCAAATGTCCAATAATTGGTGGTCATTATAACGTATACGTGTCAAGAGTACCACTTCCAACTGACTAGACATCCCAATGGTCAAAGTTAAATCAATTACGAGTTATGCATTCGTTTGCAAGGTTTGAATTTGCCGCAATCTGAACTTGCCGCCTGGAGCATAGGCCTCAGCTTGTGCCCCCCCCCCCCCTATATCCGGGGCTGCTCTGATCTTATCTATGGATGATAATACATGTTTATGGGTGGAAGTGCCAACTTACTATTAGGTGGACTGCTTGCTCCTACGCTAATTTCATAAATAAAAAGATGTTTATTTGAACAATTACTTTATTTAGTAAACGGTCTGTTGCCTTGGACATGTATCATTAACATTTAGAATTTGAGCAGTCACAGATCCGTTACAACCTCTGAAGACTATCTGTCTATAACCAAACATTTCAAACCATCTGTGTCGATATAAATTGTTCAGTTTCTTATGATATAGGTTCATATTATCACATCTTTCTCAAAGATACTATCATTATGATAATTCATTCTACAAGTCACGTTCCGTGACGCGAGCATTATGCTCACGATCGATGTTCCGGTCTATTCAGAGTGTCTTGTTTAATGACGGCGTGTATAAGATTGTTATCCATTCAGTTAGATTCACACCGTATAAGCACCGTTTTGTTTTGAATTTCCAAACATTTATATTATTTACTTTCTCCTGCCCATTCAAACTAGCAAAATACGTTAGAACTCATTGCTATTGTAATAAATTAATAAGTAGAAATTGACATATTTACTCTTTCAAGAAAAAAAACATCACACGACTGTGAAACTTTTTCATTATGATATTTAGGATACCCTAAATGAAGAAACAACAAAATCCTCGGTGTACATAGATTTGAGAAGCTAGATAGAAAGACATACGAAAGTTGGCCACTTCCTTTCATGTCTGACAAAATTTCACTTTAGGTTTTTGACTTTTGTAGTTGCATTGAATCTTAAGACAAACATTGTCTTAAGACTCATACGTAATATAAATAGGGTTATATCCAGTCATTGTTCGTTCTACAAGTCAAGTCACTGTCCGTGACGCGAGCATTATGCCCACGATCGATGTTCCGTTCTATTCAGAGTGTCTGTTTAATGACGGCGTGCATACGATTGTCATCCACTGTGCTAGATTCGTACCGCTTAGAAATTATAAGGAAGTTTTGTTTCTGAATTGTTAGAACATTTCTCGGTTTCCTATGTAAGTGTAAGAAATTTTATATGGCCTGGTTTATTATTTTTTATATTTATGGGTCTTTATTTAGACTTTTGATAGTCTGTGCCGTGTGGTATCGGCTTCGAATAGTATCTCATGCTCTTTTTCCGTTCATGTCCAAGCGACTCAGGAAAAATCCTGGAGATTTGCAGCTGACGTCTCCTGTGTAACATGAACACTTATTGTGGGCACCAACACGCATACTAAGCGCAGTGAATAGGAAAAAACTTCCATTGGAAGGAACATATCAAGCAGTGGACCTGGAATTACTCTGATGGATAAATGAATACTTTTGGGGGATTTATACATAATCCTAACAACATTTTGAGAACGTTTTCCTACGCAATTCTAAAATAAAATAAAATTTCCTCTAAATAAGTCACAGATATCACATCATTAAAGAAAGAAACATTCACGTTAATATGACAGATGTCACGTTAAAGAAGTTTGATATGTAAAAACGTATGAAAAAATGTGAAATGTTTTTCATAAAAAACAATTGTTTGGTCTTTCATAAAAAATGAGTTTTCGTGGTGTTTAAAGTATGTGGTGACTTAGGAGATAAAATCACTTAATATTTTGGGTTCATATATCTTTTTAATTTAGCAAAATTCCTTTAAAAAAAAAGGTTACGTTAACTGCTAACTATGAAAACAACAAAATATTATTATTTTAATTCTAAATAGAATAGTTAAATTATTTTCTTAGTTTCTATAATAGCAAACAATTCAAGCCACTTCGCTACGCGGTTTGATATTGTTGTTACGAGGCAAAAATATATGGCACATATAGATAAATTACATAAGCTCATAATTTTCCCCAGAATGTTTCTCGCTGAAGCTAAAATTCTTAGCATACTCGTACATAAATTTCGCAAATTCGAAAGCTAGTGAACTTAAGTTGCAACGCTACTTTCATGAAACTTCCTCTTGCCTCAGTCTCACAATTCTGAGCGCCACGAAATATTGTGCTTAAGCTACAGGCTTGTAAGTTATAGCTGAATCATATTTATTGCTACGAAGTGAGAAACTTATTCAAGCAATAAGATAGATGCAGAATATTCTTCACTGTTTAAGAGATTCATTATGAAACGTGAGGCAGGTTTTCTTACCAGAATATTAAATGTAGTTTGAAGATTGTTTTCTTGAATAAAAGATACCTACATCTATTTTAATATAATAAATTACTTCTACTCAGTTATCATTAACAGATCATAAATGTCATACAATGCCATACTGAAGACAAAATAAAATTTGTTGATTATAACACATTGGATGATATTCTGATGCTATAAGAGAGATAGTTATAGGTGTGCTGGTAGTCCAAATAATAGTGGCGTGGATAACCAAGACATATTAAAGTGGTCTGAGAGTGCAAATACAAGATATTTGTAAATTTTGATCCCGAAATTCATAACACTAGTAGCGCCATCTCTTGACAAGTTTTGTAAAGTCGCCAGAATTTAATTGAATTCATTTTTATATGTCACTTTATGAACTACTCTTAAGCTTTTGTTTTGTCCACAGCAACCAGTTCTTCCACCCTTCCCGTTATGGCTTGCGGTGATCTTCGCTACTTGCTTAGTATTGGTGATCTTGCTGACTGTCAGCGGTAACGTGTTAGTGCTATTGGCCTTCTTGGTAGACCGGACCATCCGCCAACCAAGCAACTACTTCATCGCTTCACTGGCTGCCACCGACCTGTTGATAGGTAAGAGATAAATATTTAAAATTTACTGTTTATGTTAAATGCTTATATTGAACTTAAATTCTATCTTAAATGACTTAATTCCACTCAACTTTTCTCTCTGTGGTTTGATCGCAATATTTAATTCGTGTAAACTGACATCTTCAATTTAGCATTAAGAAGATTAAGTGAAATTAGTCGAGCCATTATTAATAATAAGTTTGATTAGTACCTTAGATAATGCTGCTTACAATTATAATGAAACGAACCATGTTAAAAAGGCAATGTTTTCTTCATAAACTCACCATAGGGAAATAGACGTTCATTAACAGATACTATTCTCGTCATTACTGTGAGAGTAATTCACAGGAGTAAATTATACAATACGGTTGTGACCTTTTAACTGAAAATTATTTGGAACAATTTTATTTCTGTCATTTACAATGTAAAAGCACAATCACGGATAAATATGATTAAAAACAGACATTTTACATAAATATAACCCATTGAAGTACCAGAAACTACGCGTAAGCGTAGGCTAAAGGAAAAAAGATGAGAGTACTGATAAAATATATTTGATTTAAATAAAGCAAATTAAATTACTTTTTAGACAACAAAGCATTTTGTAAAAATGCCAGACGGGTAGCGTTATTGGATGAAACATGAAATTCCTCAGACTCGAAATATCCTATTTCAAAGAGTTGTAATTGATCTAAGGATATTAAATTCATGAATTATTTTACCTTGTTATTAAAATCTCAGACAGTCTTATAAATATCTGCTATAAATAAATGACATTTTGTTTTGATAATATATATTTTTGTTATAAGTTTACTAAAATACCATGGCAAATATTTGTGATAGAATTATAAGCTCTAAACTGAAATTAATTAATATTATAATTATCCTCTTACCACTTAATGTACAAATTCAAATAATTAAAGGACTCAGAATAGTACAATAGTATTTAACTATAGTAGCTATTATATATACGTATTGTAGAATTGGATATTATGTTTTCTAGTATTTGTTTTCAGGGTAATATTTGATTTTATTAAAGACAATTAGTTACTTAAATGTCAATTACGTAATATTTAAGGAAGTGTTTTTGGACTTCTAAGGATTAAAACAACATAAAATACAGTATTCGTTACTAAATCCTTCAAACTCACCAATATTAGCTGTGAGAATATAATTTAAAATGTTTTTTACTTCAATGCAGCCACATTTAAGAAATCTCCATCATCTTTGAATACTGTATGTAATTTACTTTTTGATTGATTGATTTTATACATTTAACTTTTTCTTTTCAGGTACTCTGTCGCTTCCTTTTTACACCGACTATGTATTGAAAGGGTACTGGCATTTAGGGCCCTTGTTGTGTGACCTTTGGCTATCCGTTGATTACACAGTGTGCTTGGTATCGCAATATACCGTATTATTAATAACTGTGGATAGATTTTGCAGTGTTAAAATAGCAGCTAGGTATAGGGCCTGGCGGACTAAAAACAGAGTCATTTGGATGGTGACAGTAACTTGGATAATACCAGCGTTGCTATTTTTCACAACAATATTCGGTTGGGAACATTTTGTAGGCTACAGAGACCTACAAGAAGGTGAGTGCGCCGTACAGTTCCTAAAAGATCCGGTATTCAACACAGCTTTAATTATAGGATACTATTGGACAACTCTTTTTGTCCTAATTGTACTTTATGCAGGTATTTTCAAAACTGCTTACGATATGCAAAAGAAGAGCGAAGCAAAACAGAGGAAAATGCAGTCCATGGTAGCTTTGAGTGCAGGTGTTATGACTGGCATGGCGGGTCGAGCCGCTGGAATGGCGACATTGTCTAAAGCGACGATTTCTAGTGAAGATCAAGTAAAAGTGTCTGAAACAAGCCGCAAAGATTCAACAACTAAAGGTTCTTTAGCAGCACCACTTCTGAATTTGGGAGGTTCCTCAGATTCTAACTCAAGTCAAAAATCTTCAGCTCGTAAAAGTAGCGCAACAGCCACTGGTACATCAACAACTGCTGAATCCGATGCTGATAAGAGAGAAGAACAAGTAGAAGCAGAAAGATCAAGCAGTCCTGCATTTGATTCTGACGACGAAAGTACAACACAAACAAATATAAAGAAACGGCCATCAGTAGCTAACTTAGTTATGCAAACGGGAGCAATGCAACTACTCAGTAATATGCGTATGAATGGAAGTATGCTGATGAAAGCCGACGTCAAACAGTCACCGATATTTAAACATGAATTGGAAAAACCAAAATCTTCCCTCTCACAAATATCTGAGAAGAGTCTTCTTGATACGGACAACCCTGACACATCACGCACCAATGCACCAACACCAGCTGTGAGTGTTCCCTTGTCTTCCGCTAGCGTAATATCACCTTCATCTTCGGGCATGGCTACACCATCCGAACGAGATGTATCAACCACGATTGCTCAAAGAATCATTCCTCCCCCATCAGAATTCAGATGCAGTCCAACAGTGTCTGAAAGTCCACCATCACAGTCAGAGTCATCTAGAGCTAAGGTTGTAAGGTTAATAAAAGGAGACGGCAGTTGTTTCGACATGCTAGTGGGAATGGATGGTGCTGATTTAAGGTACATGGATGAGAGTTCTGTTATCATTCCCACACCCATTAATGAAAGTCCACCTTCGTCAATCACCTTTCCAACCGCCACCGAGCCTTCATCTCCGCCAACTTTGAATTCAGGTAATATAACAAATACTTCATTATTACAGGCTGCTCTTATACGAGCAACAGCTGAAGCACAAGTAACGCAAACCAAATCAAATGTATCTCCTCCACCACCCATAAAAGTTAATACAGAGGTAAGTTTAACAACGGGGGAGCGACCCAAACCTGTGATTACTCTCGTATCGTCTTCCAATAACAATGAACCTCAAATACCGAAGCCGATTGAGGACAAAGTTACTCCATTGAAACTTACAACTGCCTTAAGCCCCGCGGTGGAAAATAGCGAAATATCCAGTCCAGCTGTAAGTGGGTCCGCAAGGGGTGATTCGAGAAAAGAATTTGTAAAAAACATCGGAAAAAAGTTAAAGGTTAGGCGCTCGAAGCGAGATGGACTATTTCCGAGTATCGGACGTCAAAAGTCTAAATCTGAAAACAGAGCCAGAAAAGCTTTTAGAACCATTTCGTTCATTTTAGGCGCTTTCGTAATTTGCTGGACCCCGTACCACGTTTTAGCTTTAGTAGAAGGATTTTGTACTAACCCTCCCTGTATTAACCAACACCTATACATGTTTTCCTACTTTTTGTGTTACGCCAATAGTCCCATTAACCCATTTTGCTATGCACTGGCCAATCAACAATTCAAGAAGACTTTCACGAGACTCTTACGAGGTGATTTTCATATCACCTAGTCCATTTGCGTTGGTTTCCGTAAGCGTAAATATTTGGAGTCGCCTTATAGTGTTCCATTTAAAATATTACGCGCACAAAGGTCGTATTACGTTATTTTAAATTAAGACAATACTTAATGTTAGTGAACTGTGCTTTCAATGTATAGTAACCGAAGAATGATTATATAAATAATATAGTATGTGTAAAGCAAGCTACTTTAGCTGTTTGAAAAAGTTAATTATAAATGTTAGAATTAATCGTTTGTAAATAATTACATATTATAATGGGTATATATCTGATGTACCTGTATTTTTAAAGTTTTAATTTTCATCTATAATGTTCAGAACTGACAATAAATCGCTAGAGTGTGTAATTTTGAATATAATTAATGAAGTCTCTTTATATTTCTAGTCACATGATATTATTAGAAGTGTTAGAAATAGAATAAGGAATTATATTTTATTCTATGTTAAAGACATTGTTACAGATATGAATGAGTATGTATAAATAATAACTATAATGTAAATTGTTAAGAAAAAACTGTTTAAACTACTTGATGTTACAAAGAATAGTGGTTCGGTGTACTTTATGTTACAAGAATCGACTAATCTGAGTGTCATACAATTTAAAAAAATCTAAATAGTTCAAATAAATAATAATTATATCTGAATCCTACCTCGTCAATAAATTAAAATCCAAATTATAAATAATTCTTGTAAAGTTTTCATAACATAAAACTATAAAAGGTTATGCATAAATGTTATACCTACACAAAATTTAGGCTAGGTTAGGTTAGGTTATGTTTCTTAGGAAAGGGACTGTTTTGTCATAATAAATTAAAAATTACGCTTAAAAGCTTTCAGCCTTGAGCCCCGCTAAAGTTTTTTAGCGTAAGAACAGTCAATTAAATTGTAAATAACAATTATTGTAATTTATTAAATAATAATACAATTTTATTCCACGGCCAGTTATAATTATCAGTTTTTCCGTGAAATATTTTAAAAGAACATAAGATATAAATAAAATGTTACCTTATCTGTTTTGTAATATACATTTAACTGTCTTAACTAAAACATTACGTGTAATTATATTGTTCCTACTTATAAAAAAGGTATTTAAGTTTTATGAAGTTTATTTATTCTACTTTTACTGGCCTAATCCTGTGACTATTAAAGGTTTTTACAATTATTTTGAAACGCACTTTTGTAATATACTCACGTTAAAAATAATAGTTTAAAATATTTATTTTGATGGAATACTTCTGTTAAACCAAGTAAATAATGGGCAACAATACATAAAGAAAAACGATAACTCTCCCCCCTCCTTTTTATTTACAGACGCCATATTTTAAAGGTATACGATATAATAGCTTATATCACTATGACATCCAAAACGATTCCAATGATATGTCACATGTTACAAAAAATAGTATTCAGAGTGCAGTGGTTCAGGCGGCTTAATTCTTTTGTTTCCTGTTTCGATATTAATTACCGAAATTGGCAACGCATATGTAGTAAATCTCAGATCCGATGATACAATTCATATCTAAGATCACCTGTATCCATGCTCATGGATACAGTGGCCATTTACTATCAAACTGTACCCTTGTTTGCTGCTTTAGTCATATAAAAAATATTTTGAACGTATATTCATGGCAAATAAGTAATACAACCGAATATATACCTTATACGCGTATTTGTGCCTATTCGTCAGTACTCAGCAAATATATTTGTGGTACAAAATACTTCGTGGTATTATTAAGTGGACGTCAGAAAAAGGTCTCATTCGTATAGTTCACGAAATTACTCAGCGTGCAAAATCGCTTAATTTTATGAGAACATGTCTGAGTAAAAAAAAATACCTCGTGAATATTTAAATTATATTTGACTGAACAACTTCAATTCGTTTAATTGGCTACAATCATTGACCTAGTAATAAATGGACGCCGAGTGTTATACCATTCAAGAAAATATACGAAGAATACTTTCATGGAATGGTAAAATATTTATGAATTATTTTATCTACATTACCATTAGCCGTTAACCACAGTTGAAAGTTATGATTACATATAATATATGCAATTGAAATATTAAAGATTTATATTTTAAACTGATTAAGTATCAACTGAATTAGAAACATTATAATTGTGTTACAAAAAAGAAATGTTTATTTTTAATGTTCGTTTTTTAATACTCTCTATCGATTATTATATCGACCTGTTAATCAATTCACGAAGAAGCTCATTAAAGCTCCATAAACTAATTAGAGTTTTCCTTCAAAGCCATCAGATGCAAGGGCAACTTCTCTGCTGTTAATAATACCTGTAGTGAACTTGTGTTAAATAATCATGTTTCTAAATTTATAAACAAATGGAAGTCAGTCATCTCACTTATTATTTCTAGACCCACACATTTTATACGAGATAATTTCTGATACCAACGACCCTCACCTGCGTTCTAATTCAACGGAACAGACATGTGTCAAATCTGCATTGTAATAAAAAACAATAATATTATATATCATGGCAACGCATGAAGGGAAGACTCTATAAACGTACGACACGACCCACTGTTTATTATTAATTAAAAGATTATTTTTTACGCGTTTTATTAATTATTAACCTTACATCAATTTTACCTTTTAAATTCCATTTATCTGAAAGTTACATCAATATAATTATAAATTTAATCAAATAATAGCAAAAAGTTTTATTGCCAAAATCAACCGAAATATTCCATTAAAATTTATTCGAGTGTGTTTATCCATATTATTATCAGTATTATAAATATTTTAGCAATAAATAAGTTGTTACAACATATAATAATGAAAGACAAAAGTGAAATAATAGTAGATATATCATTGAAAATGCAGTAAATAGATGTATTATTAGTTGATAGGAAGTACAAATGTAATTAATAATTCAATTGTTAAATGAATCTCACTTGTTTGTAAATTATTAAAAAGTTTTAGTCTTAATTTTCTGTTTAGGAAAAGTTTAATGTGTAAGAAAAGTGCTAGATAGGAAAAATTAATGTTCTATTATATTTATTATGTTAATATAATTATAAAATATAAATCTATGAAATCAGTATGTACGGTTTTATTTTTTGTATTTTATTTTTATCGATTTTAATGTATTGTTTTATTAAAATATGACATATTGTTTGTTAATTTTAGAAAATAGAATTATTTTGATGGAAATATTATTGTTTTTGCTATAATTTACTTGCAACTTAGATGTGTCTGTATATTTGAAACTAAATTAATACGATTTATATTTGAAATCTTCTATAACATGGCGGATACTCATTATTACTTTTCGTTTGCAAAATATCCTGAAATTATTTTTGTATAAAACTACGATATTAATTTATTGTATTGAGAAGTATGTGTCAAAGTGAGTGTGATTATAGTTATAGTTGCCTTTGTCGTTTAAGTAAGGAGTAAAAGAGTTGAATATATTATTATTACTAGTAGTGTTTTACTACCTATAACGTGCTTATGTCGCCTTAGTACTGTCGATGATAATAATTGATTAATTGTATATAGGCTTTATATGTTTGATGCTATAAATAAATTCATTATATATATTTAATTATAGCTTGTCATTTTCTGTCAGATCTTGTAAAAGGTGAAATAAATTTTATCAATTATATCAAAATATTTACAATACGTGAATTCTATCACGTACCAAAATAATGATATTTTTTTTATTTTATAAAAAAACATTGTTATTAATATAATTATTAGACAATTTCATATAGAATATTATTATCATAATGCAATTATAATTTTATATTTAATTTTTAAGTAGAAAATATACATTTTACATAATAATAGTAATCGTATAATTAATAATTCATAATTCAATATCAAATGGTATTTATAGAAGTGAAAGGTTTTAATAAAACTGGTAAACCTTTGAATGAAGTTTTTGTGTTTTTTTTTTGTCTATTTCAAGCCTCTGCCAAGCCATCCCGGAATTCTGCCGACGTGTGAATTATAGTAATTTTGGGGCTAGGTGTTTGCGTAATTAAGCTTACGTGTGTGTTATTTGCACCTACAATAAGAGTAACTTGTAGAGCGCGAATATCTATATAAGTAAAACATGCTCACAAGGGATAAATTAACAAGAAAACCAAAAAAAAAAATATACAATATTAATGATCCTGTCTTAATAAGTCAGTTATGTATGGACACTGTAACACTAGTGAACATTTTTTTAAACGCATGTATTAAATTCAGTCATTTTGGTTTGATGCGATTTCAAACAAACAGGCAGACAAAATTCTTAAAAATGCTTCGGTCTACTCATATCTGTAAACGTTACAGCGAATTTTGACCAGCAGTTTTTGAAAACTAATGTCCCCTTTATTACGATTTTATAATGTTACGATATACAACTTTATTGGTATTTTTAATACTACTACACTTAACCCTTGAAGTGAACTTCCACATGCCTGTAGTAACATGCAAAGCGGTGATTACCAGGTCACACTTGAAGTGTAAACCGCAATCCATCACACACGATGTTATCTACCCTACTCTGAATTTTAATTGCAAAGCTTTACCGTCTGTCTTTGTGGCTCATAATGAAACCGCTAACGAATATGCAGTCCACAGACAGAATTGGATTTCGGTCTCGCTATAGGCATCAGTCAAAAATGTTGGAACTAAAATCCACCCAAATTGCCCTGAACCAGAGACTGGCTGTAAATGCGTTGCTTTCATTATTATCAAAGCTTTAATTAATAACTTTATAGTTTCATAAAAAAAACATCCCTTCCCTTCCTTTTTATGTTCAAGAACGCCATATTCCAAAATTATATACCCTATTACAGCTGAGACAATTCCAATGACATGTAACATGGATTCCAATGACATGTCACATGGATTCCAATGACATGTCACATGTTACATCCGCCAAACCACACTGTACACCGTACTAAATAAATTGACATACATACATATAAGCAAACATACATACGCTCGAAAACCTCTATTCACGTTCTGACGCAGTCGAATAAAAATAGGTACGCATTGACCCACCATACACAACACTAGCAATGTTTTAATCTGGCAACATCAAGTGAAGGTTACTATACCATTGTAGTGATTTTAAATTTGATTGAAATAAGCAATTACAGTCTATAGTAGCGTGTCAATAATTGCGTGGTAAATATCATTAAGGCAGTCAAAATTGCCGGACTGGTTGAGAAGGAACAGATGACCTTCAAACAGCTCGTTATTTTTTTTCAAACCTACTTCTGTTATGATGGGGGAAACTTTCAAAAGGTACCCAACGAAGTGAGAGCGACCTCCTTGGTGCTGCGAAAAGGACTCCGACATTTCCAAAGAACGCAACCGGATTCCTCTGACAGCGTTGCCCCCTGGTTTCACCCAGGCAAGTCTTCACCCGTCTGGTCTTCACGATGGTATGCGACCACTCATACCATCCAGGTCGCTTGGCTGGACAATTCGAGCTCCCACTCTTACCACCCGCAACCTCAGGAACTCTCTTTTAGCTTCCATGATACACAAACATTTCAATCAATTGAAATAACGAACGGATTTTCATCAGTCATATCTACAGAAATGACACATAATGGTAAAATATCTACATGCAAATCTGAGGGCATGTAGTCACATAGTTTGCACAGCGCCTGAACACAGCTGAACAAATTAAACGGTGTGCACAATGCGACGCCCATCAGTCTGCATGACAACGGACTGTTTGTGGTACAAGTAATAAGAAGTTAGAGAGAAGTATACATAAATGAAAATAAAGTGATAATTTTTTTTTTTTTGAAATAGCAAATTCACAATAGCGTTGAATAGCGCCAGATATCTGTAATCAACCTAAAAAAGATGCATTCATAGACTATAATGGAAAGATTTAAAGACTATAATGGAATGCCACCCCTTTTGTTTCAGAACATAGCTCTTAGCTCTGCCGTTTTGAGACAGATAGACAATTGTGGTGTCGAATCATGAAATTTTACCTTTTGAATACAACACATTGTTAATCAGACTTTAGTAATTATAATTGACGTAAATATTTATATCTACCTGACTTTCAAAACTTTTTATAATTCAGAACTAATACCTATCTACCTAAGTGACTGTGTCTTTCCTATGACAGCATATCTCTAGTACACGGTATAATACACGTAGCGACGTTTAGAGCTATACAATGCACGGTTTCTGAACGGAGCCGTTGATTTTAGGTCCACTTTGTATCATCACCCTTGCTTTAAAATCAAAGGCCTTATAATCAATGTAACCATTGAACTACTTTTATTCCTTAGTTTCCTCTCATTACTCCAAAAAGAATTGCCAGTTATGACTATATTCCATACATACTTTATGACGGATTGAACAACTGTACCCAACAATTACTTAGATATTTCAATTTATTTTAAGTTCACGCTATCATAAATATATTTCCAATAACAGTCTACTTCTACTACTAAGACTTTCGTCAAATCTTAAGTACCTATAACCTCCTCAAAGGTGACTGTGCGCGTAAAATTGTATTAAACAATAAGAACGATTGTTTTACGCTTTTTTCTTATAACTTGAACCAAACATTCGTATCTACCCGATTGTGTCTTTGCTGTGACAGCGTATCTCAAGTACACGGCATAATGAACGTAGCTACGTCCGGACCTACACAATGCACGGCTCGTAAACGGAGCCGTTGGTTTTGGGTCCATTGTTTAATGTCCTTGCTCCTTTATGAACATTCTTTTGAATAAAACATATTATTGTAATAAGTAACAATATAGGGAAAAATTGTTAAGAAATGCTTCAAGGAAACTCAAGATATGAATCTAACTGGTAGAAGGTAGTTACTTTGCTCTACCAGAGTTGGAAGTCGAATATCTATGTATATATCAAGAGCCTCCGATAAATTTTATAAAGCCCTACAAAAATCAGCAGATTAATTTACAATACGAATGCGACCTGCGAATGTCCATGCAATTTTTTAATAAGCACTTCATATATTTACTTGTATACATTGCTTTATAAAGTAAAAGACGTCTG
>DWNE01003061.1:0-17436 GCA_018249875.1 Cecropterus toxeus | reverse complement strand
CACAATGTCCGTATACCGTCAGAAGAAGTGCAGGCATGTTTTCTTCTTAAATAAAAAAAAATCTCGCCGAATTTTTTAAAATAATTAATTATAAATAAATCGGGTAGTTTGAAAACGGCTTTCCACTATCATTGTTTGTTGTAGTAGTAAATTTTCTTGCTTGCTTGTAATACTTGTTTGTAACATTTGTCTCAGAAAAGTAAAATATTTAGACCAACGCCAAGGAGAACTCCAGTTCGTTTTAGAGTCAAATACGGAAATAATTACAGAAAAGACGAAGTTTCGAAGTTTGGAGCACTACCACGACATTTTATTTTACTTTATAGCAATAATGTTACGTTGAGATGTGCAAAACACTGAAGGTTTTCCTTACACCATCTAAAGAGCAGTAACGCATCTTTATTCGATTTCAAATGTATTTGGATTTTACCAAATTCAAAATTATTTACAGGAATTCATGAGCAAAGTAGACACATAACATTGCATGCTCGTAGAACACTTAGCATGCTCCTTGGTACTTCTATTAAATAAAGCAAGGCCAAGTAAAAATAGATCGATTTTTCGTTATCAGAATACACATTAGACGGTCCATTTTAGGTTACAACAGTCATAACATTAATGATGACAGTTATTTGGAACGGAAAAGAAATTAAAAGTAAATTACGGACTGACTGAGAGGGAAATGTCAGTTGCACGCAACCGTATTCGTGTCTTTGGTCGATTAACCATCTGTTTATGATTGATTGGCCCTCTGTAAATACCCGTAGGGACAAAACCTCTCGAATATGTAAAGTTCGTAATATATTTCAATGATAGCGAGGTTAATATTGACCTATCGGCTAATGGACTTTGAGTCTGCGTTTCAAAACGTCTGAGCTAAGACTAAGTATTATGTAATGTTCAATGTAACATAATAACGAATATTTTGTAATTTGTCAACGTATTGAACCCTATTTAAGCTTTACGTGTGATAGATCAAGAAAAATCGTACTTAGTGGGTGATATTACCATCATTATCTGTATTATATTATTTCGACAACTTAAACGACATATAAAATCGACGTACACACTCGTACTTTTATTTCTAAATGGCCGTTAATAAAAATATAACGTAGTAAAACAAATGTCATACAAATTAAAGAGAAGTGTTATTCAAATTAGGGTAAAAAAATGTTTTAAAATATTTGAGAGAAACTATTTAAAACTGCAGGTCAGCGCATTTTAAAATATGTGTTTGCAAACAAATAGCGGGATAAGGGAAAAAAACATTCAACTATTTTTCAGTCTCAGATAACTCCGTAATTAAATATTTCAATTATTAAATAAAATAAAAAAAGTAGGCCAAATCACACATTTAACAAATAATCACCACGTAAACGTTAAGCTAAGTATTTCAACCGACATCATTACGTTTTTAAAGAATACTTTAACTCTACATTAGTAGAGTAGTCCTAATCTGTGGCTGTGAGTGACCGCAGCCAATTAGAATGACGGCATATGACGTGAGGAATATACATAAATTGTTATAGTTAGTTAGATTACTTCGTACCTATTTAACACGTTGAGGAGACGATTACATTGTAAGGAGGTTTGCCCTTCTAGCCTTTAGTAAGTGACTTCATTGTTATGTAGAGAAGAAGGATTGACCGGGTTTCGGGCAGTCCACCTAACGGTATATGACCACTACCGCCCATGAACATCTGTTATCAACCTAAGATAAAATCAGATATACCAGAAGGTAGCGTAACCCTGCAAGATATCAAGATATGGCTGTAAACGATAAACGTTAATGTAATATTTACATTATATGGGCGAAAACGTCAACGGTGATCGTTTTGAGAAAACGATATTAACTTGTACTAAGGGTAACATTGATGGTTGTCGAACACCAGCCGGAGGTGCCTCTCAAACAGTGCCTATAGATGACAATACAAATAGAGACCCTCTAGTTGACAAGTCTACAATCACGTCCCTACAACGTGATTCCTTTGAGTCGTGCAAAAAATTTGGCATCAACATATAAATACGATTTGCTAACTGGTTGAGATCGAAAAATAAAATTTGAAAGGTAACGAAAATATTTGCAATCCAGTTTACATTTACTTTTCAAAGTGTAACCTTTTTATTCAAAACTACACTATTTCATTTTGAAATACATAAATTTGCAACAGTCATGTAACATTTAAATACTACAATTTTCACCACTTACGAAGTGGTGCAATCCGGATTTTAATAAATTATTTTTTTACCACATTATTTACGAAACTGACATATTATACCGTGAATATATTATATTTGCGATTTTTTCTTATACTCATTCAAATTAACTATATTAGCGACGGAAAGCGTTCAACCTCAACGAAACAATGCCGTTTAGCAAAAAGACCGTGAAAATGAAAAGGTGTTCCCGCTCGGAAACGCGGATCGCCAAGC
The DNA here is from genome assembly GCA_018249875.1 of Cecropterus toxeus. Classification (NCBI taxonomy): domain Eukaryota; kingdom Metazoa; phylum Arthropoda; class Insecta; order Lepidoptera; family Hesperiidae; genus Cecropterus; species Cecropterus toxeus. The sequence goes on along the minus strand of DWNE01003061.1, from coordinate 15,003 downwards.
ATAGCATTGGCATTAAGTCATGTTCACGACCCTCGAATATTTACAGTACAGTAATCATAATTATGCACATCAACTTGCACAGAACACAAAGTGTGAAATTAAATTTTATAGACAGTAGAACGACCGGGGAGGTTCCACCGCCGCACCTGTTTCTAGCGTAAAACAGTTTTTGTATTTTGGTGGAAGAGTGTGGCTGCCGGCTCATTTTGCGCCTCATATGAAAATGTCCTCACCTTAGTCGTTGGCAGTAGCAATTCATCTGTGATCGACTTCAGATAGAATCCTTGTTCTATATGAAGTGCTTATTAGTCCATGGGCGGCAGTAACTACTTAACATCTGATGGACCGCACGCTCGTCTGCTACTTTAATCTGATAAATATATTTTTTAATAAGTCTAAAAAGATAATAATTGTCAGATACAGTTGCGTATAACGTGTAAAAATAAAATTATTATTGCTATCATGGTGAAGAAAAATATCGTAAGAAAATTTAACACAGCTGAAAATTTAAAATTAAAATCGAAGGTGACTGAAGTTTAGTATTAATTCGCATTTGACCAGTACATAGGTTATAGTGCATAGGCTATAGGGGGAAGGGGATCTGTGGCCAGCAGTAAGCTGGTAACAAGGTAGACGACGTACAAAATAAAGAAAAATAGCTTACCGGAAATCACAATAGACAGAAATAATAAGTCACATAAGTAGATACAAATTGCATGTTTAAAGGTAATTAATGTTAGATAATAGCCTTTTAAAAAGACAAACAGGTACCTTGACGTTGAATCCATCAAGAATCCATTGTTAAACTGATAAGAAAGACAATAGAAGGCTATTAGAATAAACTTTTAGCTTGAAACTAAATACCGAAAATAACCGACAAAAGATTTTAAAGCGGAATTTTTCATGGTAGTTATAATATGTATTAATAAAAAAAATTGCTTTCTATTTCCTCCTATGTCGTAAGTGCCATGGATACTCAGACGAAAACAGAATCACCCAGACCCATAACAGAATCTAAACTCATTCAGAAGTCTGCCTAGCCGGGGATTGAATTTGAAACCCATTGAGAGAAACATACTACACATAGAATTTAACACACATCTGCCAAGTGGAAGAACTAATGTAGTTCGACCGGGGAAATACCACCGCCACACCTATTTCTAGCGTGAAGCAATTCTTGCGTTTCGGTGGAAGGATGTGGTTGCCGGCTAACTTATATATGAGGCGACCATCTCAGTCCTCAGGAGTAGCAACGCATCTGTGGTTGACTTCATATAGAACGTCTTTTCTAAATGAAGTTGCTTACAAACGAACATGGGCGGTAGTAACCACTTACCATCAGATGGGCTACTTGCTCATTTGCTACTTCAAATTTATAATAAAAAAAACACGTTTTAGACGTAGATTAACACAGGATACTTATTACAATTGTAATGTGGTAGAAGCCGCGGGAATAAGCTAGTACAATATAATTTGAACATGAATACATTAGGTTCATACTAGCTGTGCCCCGCGGTATATCCGGTTTTAAATCATGTGACATAACTTTAAACTGCAATACTTTTTGTTAGTCTAAGTAGATTTTAATGCAATAAGTGTAAATAAAGTTGAAAAATAATATAAATAAATCAAATTACGAACTATATGAAATTTGCACGTGTTTGTACATGGTATATATTTACAAAAACATGTTTAAAGGACTAATAATAAGTTATTATAGAAATTTATATGATTTTTGAGTTTAATTCTATGTGATGGAAATCGCATTAAATAAAATTATAATTACATATATATTTTTTTTGTTTTTTAAACGCGGATAAACGCATTTCGTAGTTAGTACGCAAATAAGTTCCGAAAGTCATATGTGTCTGTCTAAAATTCAAACCCTGGATCCTCATCCAAGAGAAAGGGTTTAAAACCAAACTATTACTCATGTCAATGGAATCGATGTATGTTTACATATTCCGAGAAGGAATGCTCTGTGGGTATCATCGCTCGGGAAGTTTTCAAAACACCGACAACAATAGTGTTTAGGTATCAATAGTGACGTGCCGGATCATAAAAAACGTATATCTGCGGATACTGATATTACATTGAAGTAAACGTTTCTTCATAAATTTGGTAAGTGACCTCTGCCGTTGATATCTATAAACAACTCTACTTAGGACAAAAAATATACTTGAAGACAATGACAGATGCAAAATCGCCGAAATCAAAATTCTCCCAATGAACGCATGAATTGCTTCTTGTCAGAAATAGGGATGGCAGTTTTACCTCTCCGGTCCATACTAGTTCTAACACAATGCAAAAGATCCGCGAAAACGGATCTCATCATTTTACTATATGTAGATGACTGTGGAATTGAAAATAAATTTGATGTATGTATTAATAAGCTGGTACCACAGAACTAACCATAACAGTATCATATAACAAAAGATTTATACTAACGTTAACTATACTTACAATCTTACAATAAGATTTGACTAGGGTTACCACAGACCCAGACAACACTTAAATCCAGTAATCGTTATCAAATGTAATAAGGAATATGAATATAAATCTTTTCTCCCGCGGATATCCACGGATACAGATACGAACATACGATACATTCCTAGTTTTATACAACACTTAATATCGTTCAAGTAACACAATGTCACTATTTTTGATGTGTTTCAATTAAGAAAGGTGCGAAGTTCATACGCAATCAAGCAGAGTTGTACCGACAATGTTAGCTAAGGTTCCAGATTTAATCTACCTTAAAGAATTAGGTTATGTCAATATTGGGAACCGGACGCAGTAAATATATTTTCAAAAATGCGATTATATTCATGATTTCTAAATTCTCTGTAATGCAGACTTACTAATATGGTATACTGTAACCAACCGCAAGTCCTAGTTCATATTTACTACAAATGCGTTGCTACTCCTGTGAACCTAGATTAACCGCCTTAAAATTCGAAATATTAATATTTTATGTCTACTAAATACTGTATACCGTAAAGAGCTCTTTTATTTTTTTATTTTCATATTATACATTTAAATGTACTCTTATAATAATTACTTGAAAAACATAAACATAAAAATATTAATAAAATAAAAGAGCCAAATCGCTTCCCCGTGGAAGTGTAGTGTACCCAAGACTCTGGCAGCATTACCTCGCTGTATTGCCAGACTTATTTGTTGGAAGAGGTAAGCTCCAGCTCTTGGGCCACCAAAGGCGTTAATCAGGCGCGAAGACAAGTCTATAATCAATACAAAAAACAAGAAGAAATAACTCTGCTACAAGATAATTCCTATATTATGATATTAAATAATTATTGCTAAATTAAAACTCATCGCAACTTAGGATCGACTCAGAGGTCAATAATTTAGTAAGGTAACTCAAATTAGTTTTTTATAACGCACATTAGTGCTGGCTTTGTTTTAAGTAAATAAGTTTTGTTACGTTGTAAATTCAACTCTATGTTTCATAGGTAAGGTAAAGTTTTTAGTAAATATATTTTTGGAAAAACAATAACAATATACACGCAAGTTCATCACATTAATGAGAATCCATGCTTTTTGCTCCTTAACTGAGTTCATTGCTAAACAAAAAGTCTGGTGCAAAAAATACCTTAGGTAATTACCACGTAATGATATTCAATTTATGTGGAAAATGTTATACGCCCATCCATTTGAATCACTGTATATTATTATTATTATTATGTACCTTTATATTACATCCGCATTGTTGTATAAATTATATCAAATAAGTATAAAAAAATAATAATCAAAAATTGAAGTCATATTAAATTCAATTGTAACAAGAAGTTTGTAAGTGAAAGAGACTGTTAACTAGGGTTGCACTTGAAATCCTGGTAATGCATCTATGACAGACGATACTCGTTAAAAGCTACGTAAAACGAATGTATATTTCTGTTCAGAAATTTGCTTGCTTGAATTTTTATTGCAGTAGGTATATAGCGAAGTAGAATTCAAGAATCCATAAAAGAACATAAAAAAAAAATCTGTCAGAACAGTACTAAAAACACAATCTTGCTAAAGCAAAATATTCTTAGTAAAATAATTTGATAATATACTCACAATATGATAATAAAAGTAATAAAAACGTCTCGACAGCGTATCTAATTGAAAACTAAGAACAAAGACGTGTTAAGTTTAATTTTCTTAAACATTCCGTTTTATGTTTCGTTTCGAAGTCGAAATCTTGATGTATTTTTTGTTACAATTTTAGTGTCAGTAGGTAGATATACAAAAAGATATTCAGATAACAGGTCATGAAACTTAAGAATTCTTAATTCAAGTATGTTTATTATTCTTAAATACTTCAAAATGATAAAAACAGACATTTTGAGAATTTAAGTTTATAGTTTGCGTGATCAAAAATCAAAACTACGTATTGTTAAAATTAGTTTTAGTTCCACTATAACTAATTTATAGGATTAAGTTAATATTTGCTAAGTTTTATGATTTAGAGAAGATAATTTATTTGAATAAAACTAGAACATGTATTTCTTTCCAAAAACACACGACCTAGTTTCATTCGGCGCTTTTTTTTTCCAGACGCCAAATCGTAGGTATCTTGTAGTACGTTATTACTGCGATATATATTTATTAAGTAGATAACTTCATACTTTGACTGTGGAGGAAATACTCGTATTACTAATGGTTTGTATTCTGATTGAAAAGGTATGAAAAGGGAGGACTCCTTCCCATAGTGCTCCAATTTACACTTCAAGACTAGCAATAAGTGGTTGAAGTTCAATGAAACTTAAACCTGGTTTAGCATTGATTACATGAATTCATGACAGGTAGTGCTCACTTACCAATACAAGTTATGATGAAAGTACTACAAGTTTGTTAAAAACTTTGTTAGAACTGTTAAACTAAAAATTCAACCGCCTAAAAACGTTTGACGCCTTAAGTTTCTGTTCATTGATTTAAGCAGTCATCTGTCTATTTGATACACGTACTGCCATGATAATAAAAAAGACGTTCCTTTTCCTCCTTTTTTGCCTATTAAAAGGTGCCATTTTTTAAATTATATAACCTATGTCTCTCTGCAAACTAAAACTATTACAATGATATGTCATATGTCACAATCCGTCCAGCCGTTTGGGATGTAATGTATGCCAAAGAAATGTTAATACATACCACACATACATACGCTCGAAAAACATTACCCTCCTTCTGTTGGGGTCGGGTAAAACTAGCTTACTGTGTTCATACATGTAAATGGCATCCAATCTTACCTATTCTAATTTTTAATCACTCCCACTTGCCACTTATAAAACCGCAGCTAATTAGATATCAATAATAACGCTTTACTATATGTTCTTATTATACAAACATTCCACTTATTGTAGTAACGAGTGCCTAAAATCCTGTCAGTCTGGTAAAACACCCGCGACCAGCAGAAGGACGTATGGTAAGTGGTTACTGCCGCCCATGGACATCTGTAAGCAATTTCATATAGAATAGAGGCTATATTTGAAGTCGATCATAGATGCGTTGCTACTACCGAGGACTAAGATGGTCGCCTCATATATAAGTGATCTAGCAACCTTACCGTTCCAACGAAATGTAAGAAAAAATCACGCTATAAAAATGGTACGGCGGTGGTATCTCCCCGGCCGAACAACACTGGTTCTACCACAACCATACATTAGGCATTTAGAACTGAAATCAATATTACATATATGTGAGTAAGGCTCTTAGCTCACCAGGAAGATATTTAAGTATATTTTTCATGTCGATATTGCTCGAACCTTTGCTACTCCCCGATTTGCAAATAACACTTTCATATATTTCGACTTACACGAATTCGGGATACATAAGTAGGCGTACTTATATACATAATCTGTTATTTACAGACCTATTTCATCTCACCCCATTTGTCACATATCTTTGTTTGTTTTTCCTATCGCCTTTAGCGGAATTCGGTTCAAGGGCCTGGCAAGGAACCAAGATCTCTCTCACTAATAAGAATTAGGTACTTAGTAACCTGTAAAAGTTGATGTACTAGTTGACTCGACAGATTTTATCTTGTCTTGAGTATGAAATTGGAATTGGTAAGATTGACAGTTATGTCGACGCCATAAGGTGAGGTTTACTGATTATTAAGATTTTTTTAATTTTCGTTGTTTTTATTTCTAACTTTTTTATGTTTGATTTTATAAGTACCTTCTTCTGAAAACAACAAACGTAACAATAAAATAATTAAAGAAATCGGTCCATCCTTTCACGCGTGATGCAACAAAGTGAAATAGGCATTAATTTATATATAAGGAGCGAAAAGAAAATTTCGATGAGATTATAGACCAGTGTTTTTCATACGTGGAGCAACATTGACGACACGATTTAACCTTTTCGCTTTGGGTTGTAATGTAAAAGCTAATCTTTTTTGAGCATGACCCTCTGACGTAAGTCGGGTAAAAATTATGGATGGGGGCATAAAAAATTAAAAAATGTTAAGGTGGAGCATGACTTAAAAAATGTTGGGGAACACTGTTCTAGCCTAACATAACACTAATAAATCACGCAGACGAGGGGACGTTCACAAGGTGATAGAACGAGTATGGTTCGAAGTATCACCATCATTCCTACATTTAGCGTGAAGCACTTCTTGCATTTACGTAGAAGGGTGTGATTGCCGGCTTTCTTATATTAAAACATGTCCGAGCTATTATGCCGTCCAGATACAATTCAAGCAACGTTAAATAATATTTTTTGTACTTATCTTTTTACTCGACTGCATCATAAGGAGGGTAATGTTTTTCGTGCGTACGTATGTATGTATGTATGTACGTATATTTATTTGTATATATGTCCACTTCTTTCGCACGCGCTACAGCCCCAACGGCTTGACGGATTATGACGTATGATATATCATTAGAATCGTCTCAATTTGCATAGTGACAGACTATATATTTTTTAAAATGGTATCTTGAAACAGAGGAAAAAGGGTGGGAGGGACGATTTTTTGCTATTACGATAATATGGGTATCAAATGAAAGCTAATAATTATACCAATCTAAATATATACGAGTATATATAGTCAAGTAACAGTATTACAAACTCTTACATGAGTATCTTGACAAAAATTCATATAAGCGCCAAATTAGGTATATATCATTAAGAACAAAAATTTCGTTTTAATTCGTTCGTCGAGTTTTTTTTTTACGATGTTACTAGTTATTGTAAACTCTATCTGCGAGCGTATAAGGTAAAATTCAGCCAACTTAGGTTTTAAGGAAAACATATATCTCAAATTTAGTCGTTATTGCTTATCTTAACAATTTGTTGCATAACATTTCCCCATAGCAGTATCAAACAGTTCATTTTAAATTAAACTTCTTTAATGGTCATACTCATTGTACTCGTAAAACATGGAGGGACATACTTGAGGAATTGGTTAAACATCGATCACAAATGCGTAGTTCAGCTCAAGATCAGGTAAGTTATTTCCAAAATTATCCCGGCGCAGAATATTGGTGTTTGTTCGTAATTTGCATATATTATAAACATTTTCGGGTCTTATTTTATGCGTTATGCAAGTTTACGCGTTATGAAAGTTTTTGAGGATGTAAGTGCAAACTTGTTACGTTTTCACAAACTTTTAGTCGGATTTTGCTGAAATTTGAGGCACATGTAGTTTATGACACCCATGGAAATTTACTTTATAAAAATACAGCTTCCATCATAAATCAATCTAAGGTGCGTTGCTCTCGCGTGGCGGTGGGACTTCCTCGCTCGACTTACACTGATTCTGCCACTTGGGGTACCGCTTGCTTTTAATTTAAGGTTAAATTGTAATATCATAATAATTTGGGTGTAGATTTAAGCTAGAATAACAGCGCTTGACACTGCATATATAACGAAAAGTAGGTAATGAAAAATAATCTTTATTAATTTATATATTGTTCCAGACAGTGAGACGGATATGGGATATCGCCAAAACACAACTATGCACGATAGCGATTTCCTTTACCTTGTTCAACTCCGTGCGTCTTCCACGAGAGGCGTTGAAGTATGGCGAGGTGCCGTACCTCATAATCTACTCCTTCTGGCTCCTGGTCATTGGTCTACCGTCAACGTTACTTCAACTGGCAATGGGACAGATCAGTCAGCAAGATCCCGTTGGTGTTTGGAGAGCCGTGCCAATACTTAGAGGTAAATAAATTTACTACACAAATCTTAGTGCTGCACATTTTTTTATAAGAATGAAGTAACGAACGAGCTTGCAACCCACCTGATGGTAAGTGGTTACAGCCACCCATAGACAACTGTAAGCAACTTCATATAGAACAAGACATATCTGAAATCGACCACATATGCGTTGCTACTTTTAAGGACTAAAATGGTCGCCTCATATATAAGTGAGTCGGCCACCACACCCTTCCACTGAAACGCACGAACTGCTTCACGTTAGAAATACGTGTGGCGGTGGTACTTTCCCGGTCGAACTACATTGGTTCTTCAATCTGGAGAATGGTTGCATTACATTATTATGTATAATAGAAGTAGTCGCATCTAGTCGAAGAGCGTGCAGTCAACTAGATGGTAAATGGCTTCTGCCACCCTTGAGCATCTGTAAGTAACTTCATATAGAATAGGGGTTCTAAGTCGGTCACAAATGCGTTGATTCTGCCAAGGACTAAGATATACTTTCCACCCAAACGCAAAAACTTATCTAAAAATAAAAGTGGCGGTGGTTGAAATATTTTGCATTGCAAATACCTTTTTCGGTGACGGGGGGGAAACCTTCAAAAGGTATCCTGAAGCCTTGAGAGAGACTCCGGGTAACGTGATTATTACCCACTAAAACCCACCTTCCTCGGCGCTTGCAGGGGACTTCGGGATCTCTAATGGAACGTACCCGTGCACATTACAAATACCTTACAATATAAATAGTTTCATCGCTATACCTATTTTTGTTAATAGTTTTCAGAGGAATGGATGCCATTTTAGATTATTTATTATGTACATTATACATGTTCAAATTCATGACAAAATATTTTTATTGTTTCAGGCGTTGGTCATCTAAAACTGTTAACCTCGTTCGTGTGCTGTATATATAATATATTATATGTAGCGCTATCAGCAGCTTATATCATATGGATTGCAAAGGGAAGCTTCCCTTTGAGGGAGTGTGCCAAATTACATCTAACACCGGTAAGCCAAATTAAACGCAGATCAAACATTTTAATTTGTCATTTGACTATGTTCCTGACTGGTACTCACACCCGGAACTTTAGTAGTATTAAGGGAACAGTGCATGGAAACGATTACATTATTTTTTATTTGGCAAGCGAGCATGCAGTTCATCTGACAGTAAGTAGCCACTATCGCCCATGGACATCTATTATCTACCCCAGAAGAGATCAGTCTTACCTGAGGCTAGCCACGGATGCATTGGCATCCCTGCGTACTAAGCTGGAATGCCTCGGAATGCCTTAACACACCTTTCAGACCATAACTCAGCAGCGCACAGCCGTGAAAACGTTGCCAGTTCACGTATATATGAGACGAACATCTTAGCCCTCTTGAGTAGTAACGCATTTGCGATCGACATCAGATATAACCCCTGTTCTATATGAAGTAGCTTACAGATGTCCATGTACAAATTTACAGAACGATATTTTAGGCCTTCCCTAGTTATAGCCACTGATACCTATTTGTAGAACAAAAAAATTGTGTTATGTACCAATATTTTTACAAAACGGCATAAAACATTTTTTGTATGGGTAAAAACAGAATAAAATAAACAATAAAGGGTGGGGCTCCCTTAATTGCTTATTATATTCTGTTTTTAGTATATGTTGCTATAGCGGCAACAGAAATACATAATCTGTCAAAATTCCAACTGTCTAAGTATCGCGGTTCATGAGATACAGCCTTGTAACAGACATACAGACAGACAAACGGACGGACAGTGAAGTCGTAGTAATAGGGTTCCAGTTGTACCCTTTGGGTACGGAACCCTAAAAACTGAATCAATAATTAAAGAGAGATAGTCCTTTAATCTAAATTAATTGCTTTTTTCATTCACAGTATGGCTATGAAAACAAAATGAACGCATCGGAATGTTTTAAGTAAGTATTTAAATGCAAACAATTTAAATAACTTAAATAGTAGTTAATTGCTTATTCAGAGTCCGTATAAGTTGCACATTGTATGTATTAACATGCGTAATATGTATTAGGTGTTACATAATGGTTTTAGCCAGGAGATAAAACCTTAGGATTAGAATGCTATGAATAAATTAAGTTAAATAACTTCTTAGCAAATAAATGATTGTAGTTGTATGTATATATAGCCGAATGTATATGTTTTACTTAGTAAGACTTTGATACTGACTGGCAGACATAGCCCAGCTTAAAATTTAGGTTAGATGTTATATTACAGTAAGTAGGCATGTATAGATAAACTTATAGGTCAAAGCCAGTCAAGAGTTCCAAATAATGGAGATAAAAACTGAGAAAGGACTTTTTGAAGTAAAACTTTAGAATCATTGTGGTTTGAAACTCGATGAAACTAAAATGCGTTACGAAAGACGTTGTTGGCGGTACAAGATGTCTATTTCGAAAAATGATCATTTTTTTCATTATTTATTTTCTTATTATTATCTATTAGCGGACAAAACCTACTTTTTAGAAGTTTAATTTCTGCCGTGTGTGAATTGCACAGTTTCTTTTTAATTTACCAATTATTTAAGCGTTTAAGTATTAAAAGCTGGTGTAAAATAAGATAATATCCATCTTGCTAACTATGAATACAAATGTTTTAGCGATTATAAATGACAAATAACTTAGATAAGTTTAAGAATAAGCAAAAAAAAAATACCAATCAGAACATTACATCTTTACAAAGTCTCATAATATTACACAGACACAAAAAAAACCGATCAATTTTAACGTCGAAGCCATTGTATACTCGACAATTGCTTCGACGTTAAAATTAATCGGTTACAATTCCTGCCCGGACCCGAACCTAGGGCCTTCGAGGCATTAAATTTGTACTTCTACCTTTAACGTGTAAGTTCATCATTATTAAGTATTAACAAGATATAAATTTTATAAACACGCTGAAAATGGAAAAAAAGCAATTACCATTATTCAGGCCCTGCGCGGAGTCTTGCTCATTAAATTTTATTCTCTCCGATTCTGTAATTGGCTTAAAAATATATCACGTTAATTTCAGCTCGACGTTTTTGGCGCCATTCACCGAACAACCACAGTATCTCGGCATAATGGCTGTTTTGATATTCATTTTATGGTTCTTCGTGCCCATTATGTGAGTATTCATTTGTTTGTGTGGAGGGTATGAGTGCCAGCTACTTATCGTTACTATTGACGTATGGTGTGTTTTGGATGTAACTGTTTTCGACATGTTTAAAGCTTGGAACAAACTTTGACACGAACATCCAAATATTTGACGAAACCACTCGAAAAATTAAATTATGTGTAGGATTTTTCTGTAGTGTAACAATATCTGAAATTGCGACTGCTTCAATAATTCGCACGCTATGCCAAAATTAAAATTAATTTTGAAAGTTAATTACACTATATTATTTTTAGTTTTCGATGCATCCAGTTACTGATGGCATGAAGACAAATTGTTAAAATATGTCAAGATGTTTAGCTGTAGAGTATGTCAAATAATTGGACATACATTATTGCGCTCGGAAAACATGGCCTTCCTGTCCCTGTTAACAAAATGTGCATCTACTATTGATATATAAATCTGGATTATTAATTGATAATAGTATTATTTATTGGTACTTGTATTGGTAATGATTGTTTTCAGGTTACTTTGTCTACGAAAGTCTCTCAAAATGTCCCTGGTACTACTTCTTCCGATCGTCGTGATAATCATAGCTGTACTCTGTACATTTCTCGCTGACAGTGCACCTCTTTCCACATTAGTAAAGTCTTGCGAGCGTTGGTCACCGATAACCCAGCCGTATATCTGGCATAGCGCGATGATACAGGCACTACTATCGTCGCATATCGTTAGCGGATACTTGATAAGTTCTGGTGGAACTGTCTATAGAAAATCTGACGTGAGATGGTAAGTAAATATTTGTTTTATATTATTAATAAAGCAAACGGCACACTTATACATGATGTGGTCATATTAGCCTTCGGGAGTAGCAACGGCTCTGTGATCGAATTCGAAAAGAACTCCTGTTCTATATGGAGTAGGTACAACTGTCCTTGGGCGGTAGAGACCACGAACCTCATCTGATACTATTGCCTATGTCTTTTTTTTATAAATATGAAGTAGCAAACGAGCAAGCAACCATCTGATGGTAAGTGCTTTCGTTTGCTTTGATAAAAAAGGTCTGAAGTTGAACCACGAAGGTATCTACCACCTGCAACAGTAAAAAGTACCAATAAAACAGTGGCGATAACGTAAAAGCTTTTTGTTATAAAATTTCATCACACGTAACTCTATAATTATAGTCTCTATAAAGTCCGTTTAATATGAATTGCAAGTTTTAATTTAACCTACTTTATGCTGTTTATGAAAATTTACATATAAACTATACACTTGAAAATTTAATTGCATCACTATGATATCACAGCTCTACTGTATTCTATATGGTAAACAGCTGGTAATTAAAGTAATATTAATGTTTTGTGACTTAATTATAATAAACAGTATATTCCAATTTGATCACCCAGATGATATCACCTAAGTGATGAAAGGCGACTCATTGGTGCCCTTCGATCACCTGAGACATAAAAACGACGATATTAGGCACCTATTTTGCTTATTTTGTATAGGTAATATAATGTAAAAATAATATATTCTTTGAAGGTGATTAAAGAACACCAACCGCCTTTGAGCGCCTAGGTGATATCACCTGGGTGATCAAAGTGGAATACACCTAATAAACACATGTATGTGATACGTATGACTTATTACCGTCTAATGAGAGCAGTGTTATGCATTGTTTTAAACTCCTGCGAACTAAAATTTCTGAGTACTAAGCCGTGTCTCTTATAAGTTATGCGTGCCTACACAAAAATGTTCCGTTTGAAATGGGCGTAAGAGTGCTGGTTAAACTATTTCTTGTTTTTCTACCATTCAAATTTCGATTCTAAGGTGCCCTCGCCTTAAACAAAACTGTCCCTTTCGTTAGCTTTTTTGCTAACGCTACTCCGTTTTTTGCTGACGCTACTCCGACAAACGACTTTCACTTTAATTGTCTAACTGTTCTTATCTTAATTAACAGTGCGTTATCTGTGCATCGGGTGAACTAAATCTATCGGATTAGCAAGTTTTTTAAACTTCTTCGGAGAAGAAATTTATTGGTTTTTCTTACAACAGACATGATTGCGCTTGAATGTGCAATTAAATATAACTTGTTAATAATTTTTTTATTGATTATTGCATTTCTGTAAAAAGAAAGATATAATTTTGTTGCTTGTTTACTTCAAAAGTTTAAGAGTTAAAATTAATAAATAATATTTATACATTGAGAAGATTACACAACAAACATAGTTAATCATGTTTTAGTACCTTCCAAATAGAAACGTAGTGCGTTTAGCAGATTGGCATTAATTTTACCTGGTAGTAAAACCAATGTAGTTCGACCGGGGAAGCACCACCGCCACACCTATTTCTAGCGTGAAGCAGTTCTTGCGTTTCGGTGCAAGGGTGTGGTTGCCGGCACACTTTTATATGAGGCGACCATCTCAGTTGTCGGGAGTAGCAACGCATCTGTGATAGACTTTATATAGAACCCCTGTTCTATATAGAAGTTGCTTACAAATGTTTATGGCAGTAACCACTTACCATCAGGTGGGCTGCTTGCTCGTTTGCTACTTCATATTTATAAAAAAAAAACTAAAACATATACTAAAATAAAAGAAATATGCTTTAAAATATTATTATGTCAGGACATAAAATTGGCCTCTTCCATTGTGTCAATTGATTGGGCCAAATGTATCATCATTAAGCAAGGATAAGGACTTATCCTATTCACACATTTCCGAAGTGTTCCAATTTAGTCCTTAAGTATTACTCACTAAATTTATTTGAAAGCCATAAAGTGGTTTCAGAGATTAGTGTATACAAACGCCACATGGCATTTATTTGAACAAAAATCACATATAGCTTACATTTTATACATATATTACTATTTTCTTTTAATATTTATTTATCTAAAATTGCTAATCTCACCCGTTCCTTGATAATACCAACACAAACTGTTCTTAACAAACAGCTTTTGCAAATTATATTTTGATACAAAGTTAAAGTTACAAATTGTTAAATTTAATTTGTTCAAGTTAAACTAAGTTACGTTAAAAGTTAAGCGAGTTTAATTCCACTCGTTACTCGTCAGCGTTTGAACAAGTCCCTTAGGCATTGTATGTTGAGAAAGGTGCAATTCAAGCGTAAAAACATTTTACACTGATCTTGATCGAAGAGCAAATTACTTTCAATCAGATATTGTATTAAACGTTTCTTTTACGTATATGTATTTTTCTTATAATCCTTTAAAACTCAAAAAGGTAGATTCTTTTGTACTTGATTTAAAAGGCATTTTAATGAGATAGAAACAAACTAGTTACAGTCTACCTGATGGTAAGTGGTCCCTGCCGCCGATGGATATCCGTAGGCAACTATGTACATATAGAACAGGTTCTATCTGAAGTCGATCAAATATGCGTAACTACTACCGAGGACTAAGATGGTTTCCTCGTATATAAGTGAGCCCGCAACTGTCCGCTTAGAAACGATTATTTAGTTTTGTAAAAATAAATCAATTGCAAACTGAAACAATTCTAATGATACGGCGTATCCCATGATCTATTGACCGTGTCCGCTCCAGTGCATCCCAAAGAAATTAACATACCTACGCATATACATACACATTAAAAAAACATTTCCCTCCTTTTGGCGTAGTAAGATAAAAATATATAATAGTTTTCTGATATTTATACACATAATTATATCCATAATTTAAATTTCAGGATATCAATGTTTGTC
>DWNE01003060.1:0-17436 GCA_018249875.1 Cecropterus toxeus | reverse complement strand
GACCACGACCACAGAAGCAGCAACGAACACAACCACAGAAGCACCAACGACCACGACCACCGAAGCACCGACGAACACAACCACTGAAGCACCAACGACCACGACCACCGAAGCACCAACGACCACGACCACCGAAGCACCAACGAACATTACCACTGAAGCACCAGAGACCACCGAAGCAGCAACGAGCACAATCACTGACCAACCAGCGACCTCGACCACCGAAGAAGCAACGAACATTACCACTGAAGCACCAGAGATCACCGAAGCACCAACGAGCACAATCACTGAAGAACCAGCGGCCTCGACCACCGAAGCAGCAGCGACAACTGACTTTTAATCTTAGTCTGTTCTTTAATGACTAAAAGTAAGCTTCAAGATGTAGCTTATTTATATTACCGTAATGAATAACTATTTTTCCAATAATTAAGTCACTTTCATTATTTTGCTTTTCAGTTCTATTGTTAGTAAAATAAAATATGTATTAATAAATATAAAGCGTTTGTTTTCAAAATTCCATTCACTTATTTGCATTTGCTTGACATGCCGGTGCCTTTATATCCTTAGATCATTTTTATAATGTAGAAGCAAAAAGTATGTGATTTTATAGGAAAATATTTATTTATAATTTAAATCTAAATTTAAGGAAGACGGGCTACCTGACGGAAAGTAGTCACCGTCGCCTATGGACATTACCAGATATCTGTTTTATTTATTTATTTTTATTGAACGCCAACTTAATGCACATTAATACAGTTCAGAGAGACCAAGTAATACATAAAGGGGCTAGCCTAATGCCATTACAATTATAGGCGTAGAGTGCGCGCTAGTTGTAGAAACAAATTCATTATTGATAAATATACACTTTTGTTAACATGAAAAAGAAGGAAAGTTTTCATATGAATAAAATAACTTTACAAAATTACTATGCGCCTTTGAGTTAAGATGAGTAAAACTTATCTTAGTTCTTAATAAATATAAGTTGTGTTTAAAGTTAATGTGAAACACTTATATATCAAGCGACCCTTTTGGTACTCGTGAAAAGAAGCAACGCAACTGTAATCGACTTTCAGAGAACTGCGGTTCTATATTTGACGACCCGCGTGGCCAAGCGGTTACCATACCTATCTAACGGGCAGTGGGTCCCGGGTTCGATTCCCGGCCAGACAGACATCTGAATGATGAGTTTAGATTTCTGTTTCTGGGTCTGCGTGTTTGTGTATTCGTGTTTGTGTATCCATGGCACGACACAGGAGAAAATCCTAGTGTGGGGCTATGAGTGTAGAAAGCGTCTTTTTTTATATAAAGTTGATTATAAATGTCCATGGAAACAGTGACCATTTACGATTCAGTTCATTTCAGTTACATTCCTACTTACTTGGAAAAGAAAGTCACTACGTTTTAAATTGAAGTAAAAGCTCTGTATTAGCGAGGGTTATGTTCTGCCCAGTAACGTAACGTGCCATGGCGGGGCCCCGTTTAACAAAATGTATAGGGGGTTCTTAGGAAGGGTAAATGTTTCTCACAAAAGCAATGCATAAAATTAAAAGAAATATTTATTCAACATTATTATCTATTTCTCATAATTTGGTAAGTTTTTATTAGTTTTTGCTAATTGATACGACTGATACGGCAATAACTACGCCCCTGGTTCCACCCACATTCCGCGATCACAGAAACCGTCAATAACCAGCAGTACTCAAAGAAAACTAAGCAGAAGGCGCCGAACATATTTATGTATACCAACTAAATCCGCCGATAAAGAATTTTTTAGCCGCGAATACGAGAAAAAGTAACAATTTTTTAATCTGCAAATTTTGAAAACGTGAATGCGGAAAATGTTTTGTATGCAGCTTTAAATGTATATTACATCCATCCATTAGCATACACATACATAGGCCTCACCTAAATGACGCCACTCCAACCGGTCCTGTGCTTTCTGAATCCAACGGTTTCCCGTAGCCTTCGTAGCGTCGTTCGAGCAATGCGGACTTTGTATTAGGGGCTGTCCATTAATCGCGTGATGGTTTTTTGGCATTTTAACTCCCCCTCCCCCCTTGGTGATTTTTAAGACTGATGATGTTTAAGACTGCCCCGCCCCTCCCTTATATAACATGTATTTTTTAGTAACTTTTTAAGTAGTTAACTAGTTTTATTTATAAAATAAAGAAGGTATGAGTATGAGTATCATCTAATTTTATTATAGAAAATGAAAGTTTACAATAATAACATCTAGAGGTTGACAGAAAGAGAAATCGTATGTTTGCCGAAAAAATAAATACCCGTTATATATTTCTACACCCTCCTCCCTCCGTTATATTTCGTGATTTTTTATGACCCCCCCCCCTCTTCCAGGCCTTACGTGATTAATGGACTGCCCCTTATATACTAGAATATTTCTCTCGTCTCTATATATACAAGTTGAAGCGGAGACTGCAAATCGATCTTTGAAATGGAGATACCTATTTCCCGAAGGGATAGAATTTCGCTTGTTAAAAATAACGAGGAGTATCGTTAAATCCTAGTAATATTCCCATTATCATAGTAAAGTACTATATACAATATTTTACTATGGCATATAATCTTCTAAGTCACAAAATTATATGAAACAGGTACGATGATTATAATTATTTTAATTTGTTGCGCTTTTTGGATTTACCCGCGTTTGGGAAAGTTATAATATATACTTACTAATAATAAAGCTGAAGAGTTTGTTTGGTTAAACGCGCTAATATCAGGAATTGGGTAGGCGCCAGTCCCCTGGTCCACTCGAGAATTCACTTTAATATAAATATCTTTTATACTAATAGTAGGTATAGGTAATTCATCCGTGTAGTTCCGGGATCAGAACATGGCTGCGGCTTTCTCCTGTCGTTAGAGGCGATTAAAAGGGAACTTCCGGGGTTGCGGGCCGTAAGCGTGACAGCTCGAACCGTCCAGTCAGGTGACCCCGGGAAGGATGGCGGTACGTGGTAGCATATCGTAGTAAAGACCACACGATGCGGTGGGCGCTCACCTGGGTGGAGCCCGATGGGGCAACGCGTTCAGAGTCGGGTACCTTTTGGGTTCCCCCTAGAGAACAAAAAAGTATAGGAAATGCAGTCAATTCATAAATAATATTTAAATTCCTTAAAGTTTTGTTAAATACAATGTTAAGTATTAATTATATCGAGCCAAAAGATTTAGTAGGTTACTCGCAAAAAAATACATACCTTAATTACATACCTAAAAATTACATACCTACTTAAGATAATGATAACATATGCATATGTAGACGAATTATGTTTTTTTGTAATGTGGATATATTATCGTAGGTATTTACTCGGTTCACAATCGTGTAAAACCAGGATACATCGATTGTAGTAGTAGTAGAGAAGAGGTAAATTGAAACCTTGGGGGATCAAGTATCAAGAACCGTTATAATACTAATTAACGATTTAAATTCATTTTAAATCAAATATAGTCAATGGCTTATGCAAGGAAGTAAGTCTTAAGTAATGACAAAAGGCTTTCTCCATAAGTAAACGGTCCCAAGCCGTTTTGGGGTTTAATTCACAAAGACATGTAAAAATAGGCCCAGAGTCGCCCCAGTCCTTGCCCTACGACGTCGTATTGCAGTGGTTGGGTTTCGCGCATGCGCGATTATGTTGCTAGCTACATGAATGAAAATACCCATATTCGAGTTTTTGAGATTTTCTGATTATAATTCTTATTGCGAATAAACATTCTATTCTTCCATGTCTGTGTGTGCTTAATATCAGTTGGATGGTAGGACATTTAAGTAAAATTAATAATTTCTCAGTAAATGTTCATTTGAAGAGAAGATGGTGGAATATTATATTAAAATTCATTTATGTATGTCAGCAAAAACACAGTCCAATCGGTTTCTGGAAACTGCTTCAAATTTAACTTGTAAGATTCCATTGCAGACAGACTCAGAAAGTAACAAATAAAATCTTATAAAAATAAACATGAAGGGCACGCGCTACGACCTAAATTGAAATCATGAAGAGTTACCCAGAGTAGTGATGTAGAACAATTATTTTACTCTTTTTTTATTAAATAGGTATAAGAATAACCCTCATCAATTTTCTTTGAAATAAAACTTACATTGAAACACCAATCCTTGAGTGACAAATAATACAATGTAACCATATATTTTGTTAAAATATAAAGACGTTTTATTTCAATATTCCATATGATTTTCGAAACAAATAAAATATTTATACATAGCAGTTGCTTTCTGTAATACAATCGATGTAAAATTAAAATAGGGTAATTTCCTGCATCTAGCAACACACTGCCGCATTTGGCGCGCGCGCGAATCGCGCCCTCAAATCAACATGGCGATCGCCCGCGCGCGCCTCGCGTACACTTAAACAAACGTTATTCGCACGATCCGGGCTCTTATTACTTTGTGGTCAATAATGTTATAGTGTCCAGTGTTAGGTTCATACTGTTTCCTGTGTGCCGGTGCGTCGATACTGTGTTGCATGAGTGATCACGATGGGGATCTGGCCACCGCTCGCGATGGACGCCATTCGCCGGCCAGCACCGAACAGCTAACGTCAGTATTCATTTAACAAGAAACAAAACTCATTTTATATGGAACCAATAGTTTTACTTACTATATCATACATATACTACTATATCATACATCGATAATGTTGGGTGAGTCGAAGTTCCATGAGTTCCGTGTTCAAATTTCGAATTTCCTATTTAAGTTAAGACAAGGCTTGTAAAAAAATCGTTAAAATTTATTTCTTAAATTAAGTATTCGATTAACGTTGTGAAATTAAGTAATTATTAATGGATATTTCCCATTGCTAAAGTTTTGAACACTTTGTTTAACTTAATAGGTGCAATTAATTTTATTTAATTACATGCCCATTTAGAAGTCTCGTAACGATTTATGCGCCTGAAAGGCAAATAGCCAACATGGTGATGTGGAATATTCGTCAACGTCGCAATTCTAGTTAATTCCTAGTTCCACGTATAAGTATGTAGGCCTCTTCGCAAACTCTCGACGCCTATTGTCTGTCGAGTGCCTTCTATAATTCATAAAGGTAAAACACTACCCCATTCTAAAAATTCCTTTGTGGCAAACCAAACAATATTTTTAAATTGCTGAGGGTAGTATAATGTTAGATTCAAAGATAAACAGGGGTGGAATATAAAAGGGGAATTATGACGGGCTATAAAATACTTGCCGTTTTATATTCAGTTGAAAATGCGTTAGAAATAAACTACATATCGGTCCATTACCGTTTTTTTTTCAAAATTGATGATCTCTGTTATTAACTTTTTGTAAATATAATGACTACCCACCTAATGATCACGATTCACGTTTAGATATATTTGTAACAGCGCCAAATTATCTATCAATCCTGAAAACTATTTTTGTATAATTTACGAGCATGTAGTCCACCTGATGGTAAGCGGCCATTGCTACGCCTGGACATGTATAATCAACCCCCAAAAAAAGAACAGTCTTAGTTTACCTACGGTTGGTAAGAGAAGCGTTACTTTCCCTGAGAACTAAGTTGGGACGCCTCGAATAAATATAATAATAGAAATGTTCCAAAATAAGGAATGGACGCATTTAGGTTTACCGGTCTCCAACTCTCCATACGTACGAGTGTGATATAGAAGTTTGATGTTTGCTTCTGACAGTAAACTACGAGAATGAAAACAACGTTTTTACATACATATTTTTGCACTAGGATTCCATACTTCAACAGTATCAGTTTCGTCACGGAAGGAGTCAAAATTGCCGAAGAAAACGTACAAACAATTTTAAATTTTTTTTAATAAAAAAATAAGAAGCAAACAATTTTATATTTACTTCCGCATCGCCTCTAGACATTTGTGACAATTCTATCAAAAGTACAAATCCTTTGTCTGGCAAGCGGCCTTGTAATGTCGGCGTAGCTACAGTTTACGCCTTTTTAAAAGCCCATATTACAACCCTAACATTGATCACCCAAGACCCCGTAAGTATCAGACCACAGTACGAGATAACGATTCCTTAAACAATGATTCTTTACACCGCAAAGTGTGGTTGAAAACGAAAACGTAAACGGGCAACGTAAATTGCAATGTATGGGTGCACACATAAACAATGATTGTTTTGAGGAATCGATTAAACTCGTACTAAGGGCACATGAACTATCCAAAAGATGGTAAGTTTTATATTTTACTTAAAATGTCGACCAGGCTTACGCTCTGCATTAACAAATGAGCTTGCAGCCCACATGATGGTAAGTGGTTACTGCCACCCATGGACACCTGTGAGCAACTTCATATGGAACAGGGGTTCTATCTGAAGTCGATCACAGATGCGTTGCTATTAAGATGGTCGCCTCATATATGTATAAGCGAGCCGGCAACCTCACCCTTCCACCGAAATAGATGTGGCGGTGGTACTTCCCCGGTCGAAATACATTGGTTCTACCACCTGGAAAGTAATATACCACGTTTTTTTAAAGTGAAATCATTATTAAAGTTATATTAGAATCGTTTTTTAAGTGTAATTACTATAGAATCGTTGTTATTTGGGACTCCAAACGAAAACGCGTTCCGAAAACAGTTGTTGGCGCTACAACTAGATAGCGCTGTATCCCTTTCTGAATCACGTTTGCGACTTGACTTCGTAGCTTGTATAAGAGCTCAAGTTTGAGCTGCAGTAATCCCTTACCGATGAAGACTTAAAGGCCACAAAGGCTACAGTCAACCTCCCCTCCGGTGGTGTTTAGTGGGTTTGCTCCTGAAGACTGAGTCCCACATAACCAATGCGGACGGCCGCATTGGTATGCGTAATTCCATTCACCACCGCCCTCCCGTATGAGGATTGCCCTGTCCAGTCTTAGTCTGTCTAGCTTCGGCAATTTGGGCGCAAAAAAAAACTGCAGTAATAACCTAACCGGTTTTTGAAAACTCATAACTTATATTATTATTATATTATCTCTTGTAGGCTACATTTCAGTATCATTTCTGCGCGTGTATGAATTGCATCCAAACATTTTTTAAGATGAAATATTTATAGTAATAATTATAAACATAGGAAGTGTTAGTGTATTACTATTTAATTATTTATCAAGTACAACTTTACAAAGTTAAAACGGACACATTAGCTTCTTAAAAATAACCAACTTAGCCCATTATATAGCAATGTTGAATGTCGATGAAATAGGATATTTTAGTTATCTAGCAAGCCAAAGATGACATCTATGTAGACGAGTATGCGAGAGTAACGCTTCAACTGACAGCCATTTCCGCTGAGAGAGCAATCGCTAGGAAAAGGAGCTGTCACTTGTCACTAGTCAGAAAATGTCTGCTCTTTATCGAAGAAAACTGTGTTCAACGTTCTTTATTACAAAACCTGTTAAGTAGTACCTTTTTACACCTTCGACAGCAGTAAGTAATTATAATCTAACCTTTATTATACGTAAATAATACTTATTTAATGAAACATCGAAATATCTATGAAGTTAATTTTCTAGTAAGGTTGTAACGCTGAAAGTAATTATTGTATGTATACAATTTTTGCTGATGGGTAAAATATATCTGGGAGAAATTGTATCACAGTTAATTGATGCCTTTTTAGGACTTATACAAGTTAAATATAATAAATTACATATTAATAATATCGGATTAACGGTTCACTTTAAGGTGATCTTTGTCAGGAGTAGCATCTGTAATTGACATACGATAGAACCCTTTTCCTATAAATGTTGCTTCCAGATGTCTGAAGATCTTACACTAACTGGAGTACATGTTAATTTGCTATAACTATCTCATAACAAAATAGTTTTTTTTTAATTAAAACTTCTACTTCTTTAGAATCGTTGTGATTTAAAACTCGATGAAACGAAAAGACGTGAAGAACTAGTTTTCCGAAACCGAAATAATATACGAGTAATATTGTCTAATTATCTATCACCTCTCGTAGACTACTTTTCGAAAAGTTTACTACTGTCGTGTGTGAAATGCTGTGTGCATTTCACACTATACTCCCACTATATTTCCCACTGAACTAAAAATAAAAATCAATATAGTGTAGTTTAATATCATCCGATCGTGTCTCTTGGGGTCGACACGCGTGTAATATTCATCAAAGTAATTGCGCAGTTTCATTAAAAGTCCGCGCACATCTCCCAAGATTTGCATAAAAAGGTTTCGAGGCTTGGAAAATGAGGCCCCTCTCCGTTACACTAAACCAATTTTTAACTGTTACTGACTTTTAAACAGGTCTTCGTTTGAAGTGCAAAGTTCAGACCGACGATTGCTCGACGGTTCCACACAATGCCAGTCAAGTACTGCTAAAGTTGTTGAATTAAATTGGGAATGTTTTGGATAAATTCGTATAGCGAGGTTTGCTTTTTATACATGTATAAAAACAGAGTTTTTATACACATATATAAAAACATACATATTAGTAGGTATTTGATTTTTTTTTATTTTATGGGTGAAGCGAACAATCGTGCAGTTTTTCTAATGGCCAAGTTCCATTGCCGGCCATTGAACATGCAACCAACCCAACTCTTTACAGTCTCAACTAATACTAGTCTTACGTAATAGCAGTTTTTCAAAAACTATCATAATTTTGACAAAATTAGCTCGCCTTATGTGCCCGGATATTTCAATTTCCACCAACAAGGTAATACTTTGTTATATCTTACTTTTTCTAATATTATAAATACGAAAGTTTGTGGGAATATATGTGTTTTTGTCCAAAAATCCGCTTATACTGCAGATATATATTGCTGAAATTTTGCATACAGATAGTTTGCGACCTCTTTTTTGTTTTCGAAGGGGAAACCTTCAATGGTACCCGACGCCGTGAAAGCAACGCCGGGTTATGTGGGATTCTGACCTCAATAGCTGAAGTTTATGTCTTAACACATTGGCAACATTATCATGGTAGACGTGACGAATAAAGCCGCGGGACTAAACTAATAATTTTATAAAACAACCAAGTCAAAAGATAAAGTATGTCGCTAAAAGTTTCGAAACGCACGAAGTTGTAGAATTTTTGAACACGTGACGAGCGCGTAGTGCTTGCCTTTCAAGTAACTTTGGCGTACACTAGCTATAACTTACACAAGTTCAGTGGTGCCTCGTTATTGCGGCCTTTGAATACTTCATGCCTTAATTAAAACGTAGTCAGAATGAATTTATATCTCGTCTCATACGCCAACTGCGCTCTGTTCAAATTAGTATAACATTCTCCGAATAATTACAGCGGCATTGAAGTTGGATATTACGATACATCTATCTACGAAGTGAAATTATTATCTCGTATACCGCATAATTTATACATATAGATGAGGAGAGGCGAGAGGAAGGACGTGAGGTGTGCTGAGGAGAGGTGCAATGATTTAGTTTTGGAGGAGACGTCATTATCTAAAAAAATGGAAATAAATCATTATCTACTTAAAGAGTATTTTTCTAGTATCTTATTTTATAGCGTTATAAATATATTATGTTGAAGTAGGAGTACGAATGCATGTATACATGAATGAAATTTTCTTTCTCCTTTTTCTCTCACTGAAGCTGCTAACGAATGCAGTTCACCTGATTTCCAAAAATTACCAAGAACTAGAAACAGTATAGTTCGACCAGAATTACCACCATAACACCTATTTCTAGCTTGAAGAAGTTCTTGCGTCATGTTTAAGGGTGCGGTTGCCGGTTTATATTATATGGGGTGACCTTCTTGGGCCTCGGGAGAAGCAATGAATCTGTGATTGACTTCAAACAGAACCCCTGTTGGATTTGAAATTGCTTACAGATGTCCATGAGTGGCAGTAACCACTTACCATCAAGTGACCTGCATGCTCGTTTGCTACCTCAATCTGATAAAAAAACTTGCTACCAGTCCACTCTTCTGGGAAATTGTCGAAACGCTTTTTTCTATATTATGGAGACTTAACATTTATCGCGACTTATATAAAAAACGCTATAATAATAACGCTTTCTACACTCGTAGCCCCACGCTAGGATTTTCTCGTGTATCGTGGGTGCCATGAACACATACAAAGATGGATACACAAACACCCAGACCCAGAACAGAAATTTAAACTCATTATACAGATGTCTGTCTGGCCGGGGATCGAATCCGGAACCCACTGCGTGTCAGACTTGTATTGTGACCGCTCCGTCACGCGGGTCGTAAAAGAACCTAAATCGAGTATTTACTGTACTCGATTTAGATAAACTCGACAATATAATAGTGTTTCTCATATAAACCTGTATATCAGTTCGCGGTTCTATCGCTTGGAAACATAACCGCGTTTTCGCAAAGATTAAACGAACAAACGGCCGTAGAAAACGAGTTTACAGTTAAAGGCAAAGCACACAACGCATTTGTTATATCGAAAAAGCTGTACAATTGTAGCTTTCCAAGAGAATAAGGTTTTGAAATGTTTTCTGTGAGATTATTGTAAATTGTGTGCAGTACAATAGTTGTTAACGGATATTTTTTGAAGTCAAACATTTTTAGCGACATTGTGCAAGTTTTCACTTCTGCGGGTACTCCCAGAGTGCAAACCGTTTGATTTCGTTTTTATATGAAAGTAGCAAACGAGCGTGTTGTCCACCTGATGTATTTTTTTTATAAATATGAAGTAGCAAACGAAAAAGTAGCCCATTTGATGGTAAATGGTTACTGCCGCCTATGGACATTTGTAAGCAACTTCATATAGAACAGGGGTTCTATATAAAGTCTATCACAGATGAGTTGCTACTCCCGAGGACTGAGATGGTCGCCTCATATGAAAGTGAGCCGGCAACCACATCCCTCAACCTAAACGCAAGAACTGCTTCACGCTAGAAATAGGTGTGGCGGTGGTACTCCCCCGATCGAACTATGTACTACCACCTGGTGAATTGTTACTGTATTCTTATAATGAGAACACAGTACCACACCCTGTTCTATATGAAGTTGCTTACAGTTATCCTGGGCGGCAGTAACCACTACACTCTGATAAAAAAATATAGTACCAAGACAATCGAATCAAAAGACAACTATTGATTAAAAACGTATACAAATACATGTAATACTCACAGCTACATATTGCCAGCCGTTGTTAACGCGGACGAGCAGAGCTTGTTCCTGTATCACGTACGCCAGAGTACCTCGAGGGCAATTTGTTCCCAACTACGTCAAACATGGCATCCGATTAATATACCGAACAATAGCAATAGCACAAATACCTTTTCGTAATTAAAATTTATTGCCGGCGCCTCACTTGGCGTATAGTTACGTTTGTTCCACACCGTATGTATAGAGGGATAGTTGATACTTTCTTATATTTATATATACTCGTGTATTCGAGTTCATTGGTGATGAGAATTTCATGTGGTAATCCAGATTATAAATTATCAGTTTAACAAATTTTAGCGACATTTGCATAAAAGAATAACAAACTCATCACAATCTTTTGAATTTATAATATTACTAAGACGTAGACTATTTCAAATAAATATATGGGGTTATATTATTTGTCATTTTAAGAAGAAAAATATATTTCATGGTTGTTTTTATTATGTGTAAAAATTAGTTTTTTTTAGATCTTATTACTTATAACACGCTAAGCAATGCGCCGGCAATTTGGTAATAAACCACAATACGTGCACAATATTTGAAGATAACTCATTTTTGTATAGTGCTGTGCGTCATAAAAAAGGTGCGGTGTGTACACTAGCTGATTTCTTCCTCTCTATGAAGTCACTAAACCCACATCCTGTATAAGGAAAGTGCCTTTATTACGTTTTCTTGAAAATAATCCCCGTTTATGTTAATCACCCAACAGTGCAATGTACATTGCAAGGTATGCCCGGAAACGAAAACATAAACGTGTAATGTAAATTGCAATGTATGGGCGAAAACATTAGCAGTGATAGTTTCAAGGAAACGTAATAAACTCGTACTAAAAGCTCAGGCCTATTCACTAGAAAAACTAACCCTCTATGCCCGAAGGCATTACGATTCAAATCGCGTAAAATATGAAATCCCTTTCTGAACACATTCGCCGAGAGAATTGCCAAGGAAACCACAAATGATAATCAAATATCCATTTCGAACTTCCTTCGAAATACTTTAACTAAGTTAATTTACGAAGAAAACAATGGATAATTAGAATCGAATGTCTTAATTTTTTTATACATCAATATATAATTGAGATTAATTAACATTATGACCATTAAATGTGCCTTTTTCAATAATGTATAGGTATGGAAGCAAATTCTATCGTAATCAGCAAGAACGAAAGATTAGTTTATGTGTTGAGTATGTAGCGTTTTTCTTACAAGTTTTATTTAGTATATTGACTGTTGTGTTTATTTTTAGTGTAATCTTTTTTTAATTTTATTGGTTATTACAATCATTAACTAAAAAACAATTAATATCACTAAACATAGTGCGAATTACTACATTATTAAGTAATAGAGATAAAATATAGAAGTAAGAACCTTACCCGTATTAACGAATCTGTAGTTTTGAACAAAATAGTTCCCACTATAGCACGTCCATCTTCATCATCCTCAAATTCAGCATTCTCTCCTAAAATATCCAATGGATCACGGAAACCTAATTAAAAAACTAAATTAATATCAACTCTTTGTTTGATAAATGCGAAAGTAACATCAACTATTTATTTGATAAATGCTTAATTTATATCAACTATTCATTTGATGAACGCTAAATTAACTAACTAATCTTATCATTGCTTACCATATTGTTCTTGTGGATACTGCATGAGATGGTTCAAACTCCTTAGTATTTGTAAGGGATCGCGTTGTTTACCTGTTAATAAAAACACCAGTATTAAATAAAATTGAAAAAATCCTTTAAATCAGTACAAATTGGAACCATTCAACTGAACGTACACAAATAAGTGATAAAAGAGAACCTGCACTCTTATTTTAACGATATTAAATAGAAAACTCTTTAAGCTAATTCCAATTTGAATACTTTTCCAACTTCACACCTTTTATTTACTGTCGCTTTAAGTGAAAAACTTTCAAAGAGATCGGCAAAAGAAAATGCAAATCGAATAAGGATCGGTCTGAATACCGATCGCGAATAAACAGTCTTAATCCCAAATGAATTTTCGAAATCCACTATCTAGGTATTATGAAACGGAAACAAGCGAAATTTATTGCGATAGGAGTCATCAACTGGCTCACTAATAATACTATTGTTAGCAACTATTCATCGAATACAATATTCTAATTAAATTTATAGTGGATAGAAAGTTATAGATACACATTTGTTAACATTTGCGAAAGCAATTATTTCTGATGTGACATCATATCTTATATCACTACCTAATTTAATGTCATTTCCTTTTCTGATATTAATAACATATCTAGTTAATGTGCCCATTAATTAACAAACGAATTAAGATGAAAAGGGAAATACGATAAGGAAATAGAACCCCTAATGACCCACCTGTGCCGGGCTCACGTCGATTAATCCCAGGACTATCGGTCAATGTGTCGATCGGTACTTCGTTAAAGGGACCCCCAGGGGGGCCTGGGGGCCCTGGTGGTCCCGGGGGTCCAGGGACGGGTAAGTACTGGATGTTGCTTGCGGGGGTCCCTGCAGGTCCCGGTGGACCTCTCGGCCCTTCTTTCCCTGGCACGCCTGGGGAGCCATCGAAGCCCCTGTCTCCCTTCTCGCCTTTTACCTTCACACAAATATTTATCGATCAACAACATATATTTATGTTTTGGAATACTATAAATATCCATCGGTTTATTGTTTTTTTACAGGCGCTAATGGGCCAGGATAGTATTGATACGTTAAATCATGAAAATAACAGTAAGGCTGATAACAAACATTTTATTTTATGAGGAACCCGTTTTTGGTTATCCGCTTTATCATAACATATTACGGTTCAGAGTTAGGTTAACTTTATTATCATATTGTATATAATATTATTGAATAACTATTTATTATGTTATTAAATATTAAAAACTTTAGTGTCAATATATTATATTCCAGTTTTTCATGTATTTTGTCCTCTATGGTTACTAGTTTGATGCTTAATGTTTATTGTAAATTCTAAATAAGTAAAGCTTTTATCCGAGCGAGAAAAGGACGGTGATGTTTTTGAGTGTAGGTATGTACGTATGTAAGTATGTATGTTTGGTTAAAGCCGTTAATTTTGAATGTGCTACAAACGATTTCGCGGATTGTGACATGTGATATATCATTAGAATTAGAATCATCTCAGTTTACAGAGTAACATAGACTATATATTTTAAAAATGGCGTCTGCAAGTAGCTCAAATGGGGATTAAAACGAGAATATGGGTCTAATAAATAGACTACCCTTAAAATAATGTATTGCTTGATTAATTTGACAAAAAATCTTATAGAACGTTAAATTTAATGTATCATTATGAACAAAAAGATCGTTTTAAGCAGTTGAATTTTTTGTTTTAATAATTCTAACATTGTTAATAGTAAATTCACACCCAGTCAACACACCCATCTAAATGCAACCGTGTCACTCTTATTGCTGTTATAAAAGTATTTTATTATACATTACCTTGTCAAGGTCGGCTGGAGCGATGCCAGGATCGCCTTTCTCACCTTTCGGCCCCACCGGGCCTGGCTGCCCAGCTGCGCCAGGTGGACCCTGTAATAAATGTCTTTTTTATACCTCCCTAAAATTGATTGATGAGATTCATAACTTGTTTTTCTTGTTTCATTTTTATCGCCAAGCCGGTATACGGTATGAAGTTTGTTTTTATTATTATTTTTAATTCTTTTGCTTCATTGCGATAAAAAATAGCTAGTGGAAATTAATTTCAATCATCTTCATTATACTTTCGTTGATATCAAAAACAATAATTTAAGGGTTATTATTAATACATTAAGACACCGTCTTAAGTATCTATATGAAAATTCCAATAACTTCACTTCTTACCGTCCATCCGGGTAATCCTATATCTCCAGAGGTTCCATCTGTTCCTGGAGTGCCTGGTGGTCCTGGCACGCCAGGCGGACCTCTAGGTCCGGGCGGACCGGGATGACCACGTTTACCTCGTGGACCAACTTCTCCTTTTTCTCCCTAACAAAAAACATCAAAATAATATTACGGTACAAAACATCAAATGTTAATACTATTAGGTATCTTGTATTTTTCATTAGTGTCGTATTATAGTTAATTATTTTCTGTCTTCGCTGGAAATGTACTTAATTATAACGAAATTTTATCT
The DNA here is from genome assembly GCA_018249875.1 of Cecropterus toxeus. NCBI lineage: Eukaryota > Metazoa > Arthropoda > Insecta > Lepidoptera > Hesperiidae > Cecropterus > Cecropterus toxeus. Next base: position 2,203 of record DWNE01003060.1, on the reverse strand, counting down.
CATTTTACCATTTCATCAAAATTAATTTGATTTGAGTATCTCACGACGTTTCTGTGTAAACTAATTACCGTTTGAAAAAAGATCATTTCCGTCCTTAATTTATTTACACATAAATTTGTTTTTTTTATGAAGACATATTACCATCTCAGATTTTGATTACTTCAACTTTGCGTAATTTATTAAAATGAAATACATAAAATAATCTCATTTCTCTAATTCACAGGTATCCTCTTTGAGTGGTTTAGGCCATAGTAAAACGACTTTTTTAAAACTTTACTAGAGTAGATTTCCTCTGTATGTTTTCTTCACTGTCAAAGAAATTGATAATTATTATTTAATACTCACATAACTTTTAAAAAATAAGAGGTACCTGCGTTAAATGTAAGAATGCTAAGTGTATTGATGTACTTAATTGTACATTTATTGTCTGCGGTATAATTATCTGTAATCAATATGGGATGAGACTCTTGTTCTACTATGAGAGATTTTTCAGTATAAGCTATGTGTGATTGAATTTTTTACACATGTTGCATTATAAAATTAACTCAGAAAAAACGGAATAAAGACTCTTTTAAAATTGTTTTTCCTCTTATCTTTGTTGGTTCGATCAGTAAAATTAAAAATGTCCCAGGTCCATTTATCCAAACATTAATTCGAAATAAACATTTCCAGGAAATAATTACCTTAGTCATTACGAGAGCCTCTTCTCTGGATATTGCTACAGGCCCAGGCGGTCCCGCGTCACCCTTGTCTCCTTTAGGACCATTCAGGCCTTGTGGTCCTTGAGTACCAGGTAGTCCTGATGGCCCTATATCTCCTCTTTCACCGGGCTTCCCATCATTTCCTGGGAAACCTTGGGTACCTTCCATACCACGGGTACCTTTCTCGCCCTAATGATATAAAATATATAGTTACTGTCCACAATATTATAATGTCGTTAAAGTTAACAATTCGCCTTCCTTGACGCGTTGATTTATATATTTCTTTGTCTTTGTGAGAACATCAGTAAAAAGTAATATAATTAATCATCGATGTTAACTTCACATGAAGCTTTCCTTGGTTACGAGATTGATAGGTACAAAAATAACTATTTGTACATTTTTAATTTGATCTTCTCTGCGTATATTTATATACAATGTTTATTTTACCTTTATTTGATTAGCTTTATATTATTTTCTTTTTTATAACCAAAGGTAAAAGACCCGAAATTAGAGCACTTACATTATAAGCAGCATTCATAGACCACTTACAGATATTGACGGACCAGCCGAGCTTATCGACAAAATTAGTGTATTTGGGAGAAATGTAATTTTCTATATACGGCACTCTCCTGATTGAGTTATTATTTTGTTTATTCCACAATTTGTATAAAACATTAGATAGTAGATTTGAAGTCGTTTGTGATACAATATTTTAACGTCACAACGCTAATATACTATTAACTTGTCACCATCGTGGTTTGGGCTTTCAGTATGCAATTTGAATAATGTTATGAACAGGTGACCTCTAAAATGGCTATATTGAAGTTTATTGCTTTAGATTAATACTTATGATTAAATTTGAGGAAAGCGGGGTAAATTAATTACGCTATTAACAAACGACAACGTACATAGTATTAAAGTAAAATTCGTTATTCTGACACAATTTTTGAGTACAAATTCCGCATTTTATTTGTCCCAGTTTGGACAGTCTGCTTCTTTTCCTCGGATAAAGGCTAAGTTTTGAATATTTAAAAGAGTAATCCCACCAGCGTTTTATAAATTCTTTCCGAGACCAGCAATTTTCTTCTTGATATATTTTCTTGAAGAGATTATATTAGAATTTGTTTGAAATTTATTTACCATACTTGAAAATATTACCTAAATAGCTTATAAGTTATGCTTCATTTAAACATAATGGCTGTAAAGATTGCGTCTGGGACGTAACTTATTTATTCACTTTGAATTAGTATTTTTTATTTTTTCTTTATAATATTCAAGTAGCAAACAAGCATGCATCCACCTGACAGTAAATGGTCACTGCCGCCCATGGATATTTGCAATTCGTTCCACATAAGATCAGAGTCTTATCTAAGATTGGCCATGGATGCGTTGCTACTCCTGAGGACTAATTTGGAACGCCTCGGGTAACTTGCCAGGTGGTAGAACCAATGTAGTTCGACCGGGGAAGTACCACCGCCACACCTATTTCTAGCGTGAAGCAG
>DWNE01003059.1:0-17436 GCA_018249875.1 Cecropterus toxeus | reverse complement strand
GGCCAGCGCGGTAGACTATGGCCTAAAACTCTCTCATTCTGAGAGAAGACCCGTGCCCAGCAGTGGGACAATAATGGATTGACGAGAAGCATTTTTTGACATGCACCCCTAAGGGGTTAAAGTTTTGTATTATTTTGTAATATAGTTCGCGTGTACGAAATCCAAAAAAAACAGCTAGATTATAAATTTACCTTGATTCCTCCCTTGTATTCGCCCACTTCTACCATTATCTTCACTCCCAGCCTCCTCCATATGCCAAGAATATTCCATCTTAGCTCAAATCATACTCTCACGCTTCACGTAGCGTCCAAAACGAACCCAAAAAGACACATGATATTTCAAAAAAGGTCCAAATCCTTTCAAAATCAAACTCTGGTCATACAACAAACACTTTGATTAAAAATGATTTCTTCTTTTAGTTCGAATTTCGAATAAACACTGGCCGTTTTAAAAATCACTTTCGTTTAGAAAAAATGTTTATTTTTTTTTAATTCAGAGTCCGATTTCTATATTTATTCGTACACAGATAATAAAGACATTTAATTTGAAATAAGATATTTTTGTAGTTTTTTTGCCACGAAGACGATTGAATGAATGATATGAATTAAAAAAAACTTTTTATTTATTTATTGCGATAAAATGCGAAATAGTTTATTCAATTGAACAATTCTGCTAATAATTGCGCGGTAATAATTAGTTTTCACTTTTATTCTCATTACAGCGAAATTAGCGTCCGGCGAACCGTTTACTAATGAGCTAACGGATTACATTAAATAAAATTACGATTATTTCACTTTATTTTCAATTTCTCATTGCAACACTGATAATCAATATTTTGAAAATGGAACGCATTAAAAAAAACAATAACCGTCCAATGAACGTCTGTCATTACTTTAAACGTAGAAGGCACTGACAGTATACGTAACGTTGCCCCATTTCACCCTTAACGTGTGACAGAGACAACTATATGCACATACAATAGATTGGAAAGAGATGAGTATATTTGTGTAGCGGTTTCCATGAAAAACCGTGGTGGTTTTCGCGATTGACCAATCGCGTCTCGACGCTGGGGGTTGTTTAATTTGAATAAGGCAAATGAGTTCAGAATTTGGCTGTAAATTTTTCCTTCAAGCCTTGGCTAGTTGGTAAACTATTTTGAATGATGGTTCGTGTTGAAAACGGACATTTTTGGGGTTTTTTCATACTCCAATCAATTCTTTTCATCCGTTCTGTAGACGTTCGTTATTTTCTTTATCCAATTGTCTCTACCCTAAGTAAAGTATAAAGAAAGCAAGAATAAAAACGAATATAACGTCTTTTGTTTACTCAATAATATTTATACTTAACTATACTATAGTGACGACCCGAGTGGCCGAGCGGTTACCATACCGATCTAACGCGCAGTGGGTCCCGGGTTCGATCTCCAGACAGGCATCTGAATGATGAGGTTAGATTTCTGTTCTGGGTCTGGGTGTTTGTGTATTCGTCTTTGGGTGGAAATGGCACCCACGACACAGGAGAAAATCCTAGTGTGGGGCTATGAGTGTAGAAAGCGTCTTTAAGCGTCTTTATTCTAATATATAAAAATAAAATGGTGTTTCTGCGTGTTACTCAATCACACAAGAACCACTGGTCCGATTTGTATGAAACTTTGCATGGACGTAGCTTATTTACCTGATCAGGCTATAGACTACTTTTGATCTCGATATTTTGCACTATTTAAATATAGCAGTTATATTTATGTACTTAGCAGGGGTAGGTTCTTCGTAGTAGTTATATAGACGCTCACACGCTTTCTACACTCATAGCCCGACACTAGGATTTTCTCCTGTGTCGTGGGTGCCATGGACACACAAAGACGATAACACAAACACCCAGACCGAGAACAGAAATCTAAACTCATTCACATTTCTGTCTGGCCGGGAATCGAACCCGGGACAGCGGGTCCCGGGTTCGATCCCCGTGTCAGACCGGTATGGTGACCGCTGCGCTACGCGGGTCGTAAAAATAATTACACTACACGCTTATTACGAGGGCAGAGGTCATCGATGGGTGTCCACCCTCACTAACTATCGTGGGATCTAATGTTTTGTTAACAAATTATTTGGGCAGGTTTGTGACAGGTTAATTTGTGTAACTCTTACACTATCTATTAATTACATGAAATTAAAATGAATGTTCCGTCTGTCTGTCCATTGCAGTTAGTTATTCGTTGGAAGGGTGTGGTTGTCTCACTTATATATGAGGCGACCATCTCAGTCCTCGGGAGTGGCAACGCGTCTATGATCGACTTCGGATAGTACCCCTGTTCTATATGAAGTTGCTTACAGATGTCCATGGGCGGCTGTAACGCTTATCATCAGGTGGACTGCTCATTTGTTAATTAAATCTGATAAAAATGTATGTGGGCACGCGTTCCTCTCACTATAAGGGAAAGAAAGTCCAATGCGCTGGTCAAGTGGTTCAACAGGCGGTAGAACCAGTGTAGTTCGACCGGAGAAGTACCACCGCCACACCTATTTCCAGCGTGAAGCAGTTCTTGCGTGAGGTGGAAGGGTTTGGTTGCCGGCTGACATGGGTGGCCATCAGGTGGGCTGCTTGCTCATTTGCTACTTCACATTTATATAAATAAAAAAAAATGTTATATATTAGTATAGATTTAAGTAGTTATTTTTTTACATTATTGGAGCAGCAAACGAACATCCAGCCCACCTGGCGGTAAGTGGCCACTGTCTCAAATGGACATCTGTTATCAACGCTAGATATAGAGTAGGCGTATCTGAATTCGACCACAGATGCTTTGCTACTTGCTAAACAAATGCAGTAGAAACGAATCTATTAAATCGCTCATCGTTTAAGGTACGTTTCATCAAAGCACACTCGATTAGCGGTAAACACATGAAACCACATGGCAGATTGCACGCCACATGATCCACTCAAAGTATCAGTGGTGCAGAACTCTCGAACCTATCAAAAGGTCTCTGTGTAATGTAGTTCCAATAATTTCCATACAATTTACAAAAGACTTCGGTTCGACGCAGATCCCCACTAAACAATGTTTTTTTCTTAGCCACGTGGCGTTACGGGACTAATAGGAATTAGTCGTCACAGCAGACTAAAAAAAATTGCAGCGAACCGCCGCTGCCTACCGTACAACCCATTACAAATAAAAAATCGATGTATCCGTAATGGTGAAATCAAGCGAGAATGGTAGAATAAACCCGCGTGGCGGAGCGGTCTTCATGCCGATCTAAAGCGCAATGGGTTCCGAAATCTGAACAGGTTAGGCATCTTATTCAGATGTCTAACCTGTTCAGATAAATTTACAGTTCTTTTCGGGGTCTGGATGTTTGTGTATTCATGTTTGTGTGTGCCCATGGTACCCACGACACAGGAGAAAATCCTAGTGTGGGGCCTACGAGTGTAGAAAGCGTATAAGTCGATAGTCAATCAACGATTTGTTGAATTTATCGGCTGGAAGCTCTCGATCAGGCAAGACCAACACCAATCAACATCCATCTGGCGCCTCGATAGACAATGGATCGATCGACGAGAGGTCACCCATAGGTTCTAACTACAAGATATGCGGGAAGAAAAATTATTGACATCTTGGTCCGTCATCATGTAACACATTTTTATTATTTCTTAATTACATGTAACTTAATTGAACCGTTTTGGTGCAACGTTACGTATTTGCATAACCGGTCACCAACGCGTGACTCAGCCGCTCGTTTTTATTTACAAATCGCTATAGCATTCGTTTGGCTCACTTCCTTGACGAAAACAATGCAATATAAAACACGGAAGAACTCTTCAATAATAGTCATTGTTAAAAACTTGTTTTAGAGGTATTACATTTAAATTTACGGATGTGAACGTATGTCAAATTGGATTCTCGATAGACAACGACACTATACAGGAGTCTATAGCACGAAATGTCGGCATAAACATCAATATTTTTTGCAAGGATGTTATGAAGCTCTATAACCGTTTTTCGGAAATCCATTGAAAAGTTTCAGTTAATTTCGGATAGTGGCGTTACTTAATCACACTTAAAAATGATTAGGTAACTATAGTAAAAGATGTGCAGTGAAAAGAATACGTAAGTGTATCCCTGCCCCTAGCCCAAGCTGTCGAAGGGCCACCGTCAGTGGTTTAGTCGGTATACGGTCAAGTCCGGACTCTGATACACCCTCTCCGATGCCCAGATGCGCAGAGAAGCCTATAAAAGGTTCCCTGACGACTGTATTAACCGATATCCGATTGTATTAACTAATGATAATACACATATATAACTAAATTGTTACCTATTTATACTTTACATTTAAAATTCCCTGAAAATATAACTGAAGTTATCCGTAACCAAAGTGATCCGAAACTACCGAATAATCCGAAATAATTTCATATCCATAACCGTATCTCCAACCGGTATAAAATTATTTTTGTATCCCTATCCAGATTCGAATATCATATCCATAACATTCCAGATTTATTGTATGCTGACATTTGTGACTTTTTTGACACTTTTTCAATAATAAGGCAAAACTAAGCAAAGAAATAAATAATATTGCGTGTTCCGTGAATTCATTTTTCTCTTATTGGTCTACCATATGCAAATTCACTTAAATCTAAATATATATAACTCAAAGGTGACTGACATAGTGATCTGTCAAATGTCTATGCGCAGCCCAAATCACAGGACAGAAATTAAATAAGATCGGAATGAAATTTCGCATGCAGTAGTAGATGTTACGACGTAGGCATCCGCTAAGAAAGGATTTTTATCAATTCTACCAACAAGGGGATAAAATAGGGATGAATGTTTGTATGAAACTTTGCCAATTTTAATACTTCTTAACGCGAGCGAAGCTACGGGCAAAAACTAGTTTTCAATAATAAGGCAAAACCAAATAAAGGCATAAATAATATTGCGTGTTCCTTGAAATCATTTTTCTCTTATCGGTCTACAATATGCAAATTCAGTTAAAACAAGTTATTCGTGAAGGTCAACCTTCCAGAGAAACTTGAAATTTTATTAATTACCAAGCATCAATTACTCTTTACGTACCACTTTTTTTATATGTTATGGAGAACTAGTTAATAAACAACAGCCAACCCGCTTTCAAGTTATAAAGTATTGTAGATCAACTTGATTTAAATTTAAATATGCCTGCTTTCTTGTCCAAGATTGGTCATATATGCGTTGCTGTCAAAACATTAGTTGCCTCTAGTCTCAATTTTCCTTGTATTGGAATGAGACATGAGCACCATCTAATAAGTATTAGCACAACTAAATCAATATCGGTAAGTTAATCTGGGACATTCATCAGGCTTGTGGTAGTCATTGTTCATAAGGGGTTTAGCAGTATTATCCTTACTTACTCGTCTCGTCCTATGCGACATCGCTATCGAAACTTTAGCGGGCAAGATTTGAGATGTATTACTGTATTAAACCAATCAAATCAAAACCAATATCAAACCAGACAAATCAATCTAAAAGTCATGGTATCAAAAAGTCCTATGATCAAACATACATATATCCGATGTAGGGAATATGTAGAGTATATATCCCTTTAAAGGGACCAAAAAAACGTGTAAATTCTTCTAAATCAATACATTAAATATAATAAAAAAGTTAAGCCAAATATGAATCAAAGGCAGCATCCGGACAGCATCGAAGAATTACATCTGTAATTTGAAACAGATTCCCTTGGCATAGTTCCAAGGTTTTAACTATGTATTATTTTTCTGTGACCTAAATTATTGAATATCGTGTCATTTGCTCAAGTTAAAGGTTACAGATGTCAAGGGCGACATAATTGTTTTGCTTGAAAATAATAATATGAAATAGTTTTCTTCTTGTTCTTCTCTGACTTTTCTTTTCACAATACACGACATTACGTGCATAATGTTTCCATTTATTATAAAGCAACTAGATATTTTGGCACAATATCTGCTTATATCATTTTATGTAAACTTCATGCAAGTTTTGGTGGCATACGTAATAAACTTAATGGGTATTTTTTTAAATAATGACAATAACATATATGTATAACCATGCGCGTATATAAATAGAAATTAGGAAGTCCGGACCGATTCTGCGGCGACAAGAAAAAATCTTCAAGCAGACCTTTTTTGCCCGATAAATTTCCAAAACTATTTATTCTGGATCAATCCTTAACATAGGGTGAGAAAAAATTCTGAAAAGATTTTCCGTCCTTCTTTTCGCCGATCTCGATTACGTCATTATTATGAACCGGTCTTAACAAAGCTATAGATAGTTAAGCCCATGTTAAACCTGCTCTCTCCTCCAAATGTCTGACATCTTTGGAATATTTTTATCAAAAAGTCTCAGATAGCAACGACATTGAGTCCTAAATCCACGGTACATCGTCTTCCGAGAGCGCTGGTAAGACTTCGCATAAATTCAATTGAATAATTCCTTAAGCGACCTTGCGATAAACACGTTGTCAAACAGTGACAATTTATTGTTAATCAAGAGCATCCTGAGCGACACCCACGGCGCTGCCGGTCGTCAACGGCAAGCCGGGGTCCGGACTGGTCTTTCTCGAGTGATTGTTCGACCCCTCCGTATCCCCTATGAAGACCCCTCGGTATCTGTCTGGCCACTTATACTTCACAAACGATCATTGTTTAAGAACATCCGCATTCTTGCCAATGTAAGTCTTGTTGATAACAAAACAAACTATTTAAACTAGCTTATTCCCACGGCTCTGCTCGCTTTAGTTACGTTTACAACGGTCATAAGTATCCTATGCGTTGATCCAGGCCATAAACTGTTTTTGTATTGAATTTTAGCGAAATCCAACCAGTATTTTTTGCGTAAAAGAGTAATAAACGTACGGATGTATGTATGTTCATATATCACACACTTTCGTCTTTAGAATATTACTTAGAAAGTTACGAGTAAGATTATATAAAAACTGAAATTTTCTTTAAGTGGCAATTAAACTAAATAATTGCAAAATATCTTGCACTCGTGACCGTTATGACGATATTTCAGAATTAAGGTCTTGAACGAATGCAATCTCAATAATTTAAATACTTATAAATAGTTATGTATGTAACATTTTTAAAATAACTTAGTATTTTAACAAGTTATATCTGCACTAGCTTTTGCATTACCCAAGTTTTTAACATTTGTCAAACAAGTAATATTGTGAATTATTAAAAAAAACGACTTTTGAAAAACAATTTTGTTTCATTTGTTTGTTTTAAGCGGGGATTTTTGCATTCATAACATGTTTTTTTTAAATCAATGCTTAGTGGAGTTTGCGTCTAAATAGTAACATAAAAGTGTGTATATTTGTAATGGTTTATATATTAGCTATCATTTTATCTCTCATCCACTTCTTTTTCTATTCGCAGGCGCCTTATTCAAAAATTTTGTACTGCGTTGAGACGATTCCAACGGTATGTCATATGTTACAATCCGTTAAGCCATTTAGGCTTTAGCGTGTGCCAAAGAAATACACATACATACGCAGAAAAAACAATACTCTGCTTCTGGCGCAGTTGTGCAAATATCGTATCACGTGATAGGTGGTACACATTACACACATTACATTATATTATACACTGTGGGAGCAACGCCGGGTTATTTGGGATTTTTTAGCCCACTACATAAATTATTGATATATGTTATAATATCAAGAAACAGCTTTGTTTATAACAAGAAAATAATATAAGACGATAAGCAAAAGGATACTTTTAATTTTGACTGCAACCTTTTTAATATTCTTTTACTGGATACGTGTCCTACACATCTGTGCCCTTAGTACGAATTTCTTATTTTTCTTCACACGTCTCAAAACTATAACCATTTAGGTTTTCGCGTACCATACCACCCACATAATTTATTATCGAAAACGATCATCGCTTTGGGGAAACATATTAAACTTTTTAAAGGCACACCAAGCACCATCAACACAATAGAAATTGTTTTGATTGTGCTTGGGATGTGACGGGAGAACCCATACAATGTTCCAATACTTCTGCGTCGATATCACTTTATTTAGACAACTGTATACTTTCATACTAAATGGACTACTTACTTATATTCTTAACTGAGCTAACAAGCTTAAAAAAATATACTAATTAACTCCGAATTCCATAGCAGCCAGTACGCCATCAGAAATCATAACGGCCTTGGATTAATTAATACGAGCAATTATTTAACGCACTCAAACGGTTAACAAGCAAACACATAATAATTAGTTGAGTCTTTGCTTGAGGCGAGTATAAAGGAAATTAAATATCCTGACTTACAGAAACAGTATGCACTTATTATTCAACTTATTAATTTAAGTCATGAAGATTAGTATAGGAAATGAAGCAGATATTCATTTATATCTTCTACATCTGATACTGATATAATAAAGCAGTAAAGTTTATTTGGTTGAACGCGCTAATCTCAGGAACTACTGGTTCCAATTGAAAAAATATTTTTGTGTTGAATAGTAAATATATCATGGAAGGCGTTAGGCTATATAACATCACGCTATGTTTGATTGTTTTTAATACATTGTTCTCTAATAAACGCGAGTGAAACTGCGTTTCACAGCTAGTCTGTTATATAATACTACTTATGGTTTCTAATTAGAAAAGTTTTGAAAAAGACAACTAAATCCGAACACTCAACTTTACTTACGGGAGATGCAACGTATGTTTCTAATCATATAATTTTGTGGCTGGAATAGATTTTTTTTATTGAATTGGTTATAATTATATTTGTCTTCGTTATCAATTTTACGGGTAGCTCAGCTACTGACTTGACTCAAGGATAACAATGCTCGTTTTGTATCGGGGAAACCTTCAAGTGGTATCCGACACTGTGGGAGCAACGCGGATTATAACCCCCTGGTGGCCGTCCACAGCGCTTTGTGGAGGACTCCGAGATCTCCAACGGAACACAACCGGAGTCCTTCGAGCTCGATGCCCTTCCGGGCTCTTTCCCGGTGAGCATTTACTCTCATGCCATCGTAAATACCTGAAGACATTACAGGTATTTGCGATGGCATGCGACCACACATACCCTAGGATACCGTAGCCCTTTTCTGGTCCCGGAACTACAGGGACAACGGTAACAATGCCTACATGTTCTCCTGCAGGCTTAAATCGTATTCCGGGTTGATAACAAATAAACGACAATGTCCACTTACCATCACGCATCAGCGCCGTCGTCTCCTTTTTGTTTTTTTGTTTTCGAGAGGGAAACCTTCAAAAAGGTACCCGACGCCGTGGGAGCGACGCCAGGTTATGTGGGATTTTTGCCGCACTAAAACCCCCCAGTGGCCGTCCTCAGCGCTGTGTGGAGGACTCCAGGATCTCCAATGAAACGCAACCGGAGTCCTCTGAGCGCGATGCCCCTTTCGGGCTCTTCCCTGGTAAGAATTTGCACTCACCGCACCTTCTCTTATTTACGACGGCATGCGACCACATGTGCCGCCGTCCTTCCCGGAGTAGCGCCCTCGTCTCCTACTTCAATCGCATAATAAAACACTTAATGCTTCTGAGTGAGTTAACCTGTCAGTGCTGATAACAACCATTAACATTCCTTACACCTTGTCGGAACTTACATTAGAGTGACCGGCCAGCTTTTAAACATTAATGAGATAACCCGACATACACCTGACCTAAATGTGTAACATGGCAGGTGTATAAAGTTAAGTAATGTAAAAAAATACCATGTGCTTATAGACCCAAGTGGTCTTTTTTACGAATGAATCACATGTTTTCTTTAATAACACTCCTATATTTGTTTCTCTGAAGAAAAGTTATTTTGTACATCGAATTGATGTACGAACCTTCTCGATTACTTACATAGATTTTATGTATTTTCGTATGGGATATTCGGGAGATACAAGGGGATAGTACGGAACATACAAGAGTAAAATAAAATTCTTAGTATTCCAAATCTTATGAACTAAAAACTTATGAACAATGAAGAGCACGAGCGTAGATAACAGGGAGCGTGTTTGTTTTTTGAAGGAAGTTAACTTTCTAAGTTCTTTGAAGGAAGCTTACTCGTAGTTAAATGGTAACTATCGCCATTCTATAACACTACTGCTGCAGATAGCAACCTATGGTAAACCTCCCCCATCGATCGTTTGGTTTATGAATGAAACGAAACGGTTTCAATAATTTCATATTTATGTAATGGTGCAGTTGTAAGATGCTTTAATGTGTTGAGGTGTGGTGACAGGTGAAGTGAGGAGAGGCGAGGGGAAGGAGGTGAGATGTGGGGAGGAGAGGAGGGGTATGATGATTGACTTTTGGCGGAGACGTCATTATTGAAAAAGAATTGAAAATAAATAATTGCTTACGGAGTATTTTTCTAGTGTCTTATTTTATAGCGTAATACTTATTTAAAACGAAAGATATCTCTTAAAATATACGGTTAATTTTGACGCAGAGCTAGTTTTCCTCCCTGTCAATGAAATGAATCATTTTCATTAAGAGGTCGCGCCATGGCCCCGTAAAATCAGACCACTGAGTAATTATTTTGAAATATCTTTGGGTCAGTTAGTTTGAGGGTTGCAGAGAAAACGGTACGGGCTATAACCTAGTAAAATATTCCGGCAGAGAGATATAAATATTTTCTATACTTCTATGAAACTCGAATAAGTTACGCTGACCTCCCAGTCCCCTTCCCTGTCCCTGTTTTAAGAGACTAGCCCCGTACTAGCATACAACAAGGAATTATTTTGAAAACCGCAGCTAAAATTGGAATTAGCATTTTAGCTGCGGTTTGCGACTTATTTTGTTCTTATAATAATTTACCTAAATTAACGTTTTTCAGGAGCATAAGTCGAAACAGTAACAAACGTTTTTCAGGAGCATAAGTCGAAACAGTAACATAAAAGTGTTGTAATAATATTCTTTCAAAATTATTTAGCCTATGTCAATATGCTAACTGCGACAATTTCAATGATATGTCACGTGTTATAATCCGTCAAGCCGTTTGATCTGTAGAGCGTGTCTAAATACACACAAACATAAATATACATAATGTATATATACACACACTCTCCTATATTTCATATTGATTTAGTACTAGTTTTTTTTAGTTGTGAGTAGTAGTAAGCAGCTAGTGTTACTTTATTATATGTATGTTTGTAGGCCTTATGGCCAATAAAGACTTTCTTTCTTCTTATAAACGGTCGAAATACATTACACTCCTTCTGACGCAGTCGGGTAATACGGGTTATACGCTTAAATAGATTATTTTTTTATCATTTCATTTGATATATATAGATTACGTATCTATATAATATATTCTAATATCCAATATACGATGATTCAATCCACATCTCGCTTTGGGTATCTTTGACCTTTTGCTATTTATCGTAAGAAGATCCAATATATTTTCCAATAAATGTGCCCTCGATATCAGCAAGAAAGGTTTTCATAAAATCGGGGTACGGGGAACAACAGGCTTAGAATCCAATTTTCATACACGTATTATTTTACAAAATCTTCTTGTGATGACTAACGCATCGAGAGAAATTTGATTTGAAAGTCCATTTTGATGAAAATTTACAGTCACAGGATTTTAATGAAAATTTATGTATCGAAATAATTATTAATTTATTAAGTTTTAATTCTGTAATCTCTTGGCATTATCTCTTTTGTACAATCAATTATTATAATATTTGTATGTCATAATATGACTAGATATGATGGAACTGCCTGTATTATGTGAACCACCTTGTTTGTACCTATATCTAATGACAAATAAACAATAAACAATAAAAAGTGGTTTGTCCGGAACCACATGCATTTCTGCCTTCTCGTCAACCCATTATTGTCTCAACGCTGGGCACGGGTCTTCCCTCAGAGTGAGAATTTTAGGCCATAGTGAATTGGTAGTCTTCACACACCTTTGAGAACTCTTCCTTTTACGAGAATTCTTAGATGTGCAGGTTTCCTCACGATGTTTTCCTTCACCGTAAAGCAGTGATAATTAAATTTTAATACGCACATAATTTTAGAAAAATTAGTGGTGCGTGCTTGGGATTCGAATCCCGGATCCTCGATTGAGAGGCCGAGTTTCAACCATTAAGCTATTTCTGCCTCATAACAGCATTTTTAGAATTTCGCTACGAGACATGATTCGCAACAATGAAATCCGTGGACGAATTAAGGTTACCGACATAGTTCTCAAAATTAGCCGGCTGAAGTGGCAATGGGCCGGCCACTTCGCTCGGTGGACTGATAATTGATGGGAAAGAAAGGTCCGCGAGCGGCGACCACGTCTAGGCAAAAGAAGAACAGGTCGCCCCCAGACAGGGTGGACCGATGACCTAAAGAAGATAGCGGGAAAACGTTGGATTCAAAAAGCACAAGACCGGTTGGAGTGGCCCCATTTAGGGGACGTTTTTGTCCAGCAGTGGACCTTGAACAGCAGTGTTAAGAGCTGCTATTTTCATGTTTGAAGAGATAAGGGGGACACACTTACAGAAAAACGTTTAAACTTAGTCATCAGGGGCAGCATCTAAGGCCAACCTGAGGTAATACTAACTTTATTTGGGGTTGATTAAAGATTGTAGAATGCTATTTTTCAACTCTGGATGCACCACCGATACACCTATGTATTTACCCGACTGCGTCAGAAGAAGTGTAATATTTTTAGAGTATGTATGTATGTATATGCTATTTATCCATTTGAGCTGCAACGCATGCCAAAAAATAGACGTACATGTCTATTACTTTGGCATGCGTTACAGCCCAAATGGATTCATAGATTGTGACGAATGACATGTCATTATAATTGTTGCCAGTTTGCAGTGACGTAGGCTACATAATATAAAAAATGGCGCATACAAATAGAGAAAAAGGGGAGGGGATGAACAATCATCAGAATCATCTCAATTATCAAAGGGGCTAGCCTACCTAGTTAATAAAAGAATGTATATAAGTGTTCAGTGTAGGGGGCTTCAGGGTCTACTCCATATAAAGACGAGTTTCTTCTATTATAACGTATAATCCGAATTTTAAATCGTATATCACAAATATGTGAGTGCAATCGTTAGAGGCGTAAGAGAAAAAAGGAACAGATACAAAATACATGGCTCGTCCACAGATTAATTATCGCGCAACTTTTAAAATTTTAGTCCGATCCCTAACAGATGACGCTAGTAGTACCGTTCTTGAACAATAAGCAATATATTTGAGTGAGAATTTCAGTTTTAGCAGTCGTGTTGTTTGTTCTCATAATAATTTCTTTTTAGTTTAATTAAATTAGATCAAAGAGATTAATTACTTGAACAGCAATTCAAATGATTTATTTAAATCTATGAAGGGTCGATTGAAGTGTTGAATTTTGAACTAATAACTTGTGACCTCTGAGAAACTAAGGCAATTAAGGTCACTAGGGTCTCTTCAGTTCTATCTCAAATATCTAGAATGTTTATTAGAAATTAAAAATTCCTCGAATAGTTCACAATACTTCATTGCAATATGAGAATTCTGCATAATTCATCTCGCTTAGCTCACCTGGAGCTAAATTGATTTATTATCAAGAGGAGGAATATTTTTATTTGAATATCCGTTTTATAAATTGCTTAATAACTAAAAACTAAAAAAATGTTTTTAAAAACGTTCAAATAGTAACGGAGGATGCAGTCTATCTAATAGTAAGTGGTCATTGCCGCCCATGGACATCTATAAGCAACTTCATATAGAACTGGGGTTCTATCTGAAGTCGATCACAGATGCGTTTCAAAAAACTTTAAACGGATATCGAAAGCACTTCACCTAATGAGTAAAATGACAATAATAACTATTTAAAAATAAAACTAGAAATATCCAAAAACTTTATATTAAACACTCCCATACATTTTATTTCTTAGTAAGTACAAAATTTTGTATTCAAAGCAGATGATCAAAGTGATGTCCTCGTTGCGCAATACAATGAGTAGATCTATTTTACAGTTTCTAAATGAAGTTTTCTTAAAATTTTCGTAGTAATTAAAGCAATTGCACGACGTACACGACTTTGTAACTCTTCTAGGCTTTCGACCTTTCTACTATCTCATACTAAATGTATGGGAGTATTTAATGTATTTTTTTCGGACATGTCTCGTTTTATTTTAAAAAAAATAATATTGTCATTTTACTCATTAGGTGGAGTACTTTCAATATCCGCTCAAACACACACACTTAACGATTACACCCGGTATATACATATACATGTATATATATATAAATACATATATTTAAGTTTCAGTCTATGCTTTAAGAAGTGGGATTTTTTTGTATATAATAAATATTTTATTTTAATAACGATTTCATCTATGTCAGTAAAAACTTTTGTATAGTATAGAATAGATCACTTAGTTTGAGGTACGCTTTTGAGGATTAAGTTGGTGTAATTTAGCCACCATTCATTCACGCATTCAGCGACATATTGTAACATTACACATTCATATTCAACAAGTGTATGCATGCATCATATGACCAAATTAGTTCTGGCGGGTTAGCTTAGGTCAATACAATTAGCTGTAATTGGTGGAACATAGGGCGGTATATTAAGTTCTTAGTCCTTTTACTGCCGGCTTAATATCCTCGTAATCTGGCAGTGCCGCGTCGTGCAATGTCACGAAACGACCTATGAGTGTGTGAAGTGGAATTTCCGGGATTATTACATTATTAACGTAAGTAATATTATATTTTATATTGTATAAAAGTTTGTTTTGTGCTAGCAGTTTTGCTTCTTAGTATCGAAGAATTACTATTTAAATTGATTTGAATTTAAGTGGTGTTTCGTACGATACCAGTTAAATTAAAGTATCATTTAGATTTTCCGGCCAAAATAAAAGTGGATTAGCTACATTTCGAAAGACATTGCAAATCGAACGAACAATAACTATTTTTTTTTTATCTGATTGAAGTAGCAAACGAGCATGCAGTCCACCTGATGGTAAGTGGTCACTGCCGCCCATGGACACCTGTAAGCAACTTCAAACAGAACATGGGTTTTATCTGAAGTCAATCACATATGCGTTGCTACTCTCGAGGACTATGATAGTCGCCTCATATAAAAGTGTGCCGATGAACGACACATTATAGGTAGATTTAATAATGGTAATGTGGTAGGTAATAAGAACCGTAAATTAGACAAATATTAAGTATATTTATTTAATTTACTTTTAAAACATTTAGGTATTTTGCTTAACTTACAGTAATATATCTATATCATATGTAATTACGGGAATGCTTCCAGTATTTTGGAAGTATACCCTTAATTATGATATAGAATATCATAAAACGTTGCTAATTACGGTAAGTACGTACAATCATTGTCACTTACATTTTTTTGTTTTATAATAATCTATTTAAAGAGCATAATCCAATAGTGTTGAATAAACATGCAACACCTGGAATCACCGCCTGACACGTAAAATACCTACTGGTTAATAATGCACTCTAGTCTACTTAAAAATATTTATAACTAGAATAACTTCTTTGTGCAAATATATCCATCCATCTATCAGCCCTTGAAAGTCCATTGCTGGACAAGGGCCTCCCCTAATCTGCGCCACCCCGACCGATCCTGCGTTATTTGATTCCAGCGGTAGCCCGCCGTCTTCTTCATGTCATCAGTCCACCTGGTCTATCAAATTAATAATAATATTAAAATCAGATATATTCCGTCTAAAAGCTGTGTAAGTAACTTCAATATATTTATATTAATAGATGCGAACACTGTTTTTATAAGAAATAACTAAAAGCTTGGTTATGTGCAAGTCCTATGTTAAAAACAATTAATTAATGAAATTAAACTCATTTAAATATCAAGCATTGTTCATTGTTTTGTAAATGTCTATAGACTTTCGTCAGTAAATTCTGTGATATTACTGCACTTCGATTGTCAATGGGGGCTGGAACTTTTCCAAATCTCTATTCTGTTTGCTTTGAAGAACGCGCCAGTATACCAAAGCCTTTTTATTTACTAGCCTCGCATTTTATAACGCCAATTATAATATGTTATGATGACTTATGGAATCGGAATCCAAATAATATAATTATTTATATCGAAAAAAGTTATATTTCCTTAAAATTTGAATTCGTTGGGCTAAAAAAAAATGGTACCTTTATACATATTGGGGTGCTTAAGTTCCTTAATAACATGGCATCAATGCCAACTTTTAATATATGGTCTCGAGGTGGTAGGCCAGAAGGGTTAATCCCTATAGTTCCAGGATTGGAATAGGGCTACGGCATCACCACACTATCAGTACTTGCATTATAAGCTTGCCTTTGATCTCTAATTTGGTAACTATTAATTTTTTATTATGAAAAACATAAACTCATGGGCAATTTACGAACATAAATCAGTTTGGTCACAAAATTATTCTTTTGGTCTTTTGGGCATAAAGTTATTCGTTTGGAAAAAACCGGCCAATTGCGAGTCCCATATCTAATAAAAACGGCAAAAAAACACGTTTGTTGTATAGCCCCAATTAAATATGTAGGCAACAGCTGTCTAATCATTAAAAACTGACGACATTTAAAGTACGCACGTGCATCGAACGATATCGAGTGATCGCCCCCACCAATTTCATATACCTTCTATTATTATAAAAAGGATCTGAGAACTCGCTCATTACGCATTTACTCTGTATGCGTCTCGGTGCACTGACCTCTGTTTCAACAGGCCGTCCTAGCCCACATAATTATCGTTTAGCTGTAACTGCTATAATTTCTGAATCAGTAAGAGATAGTCCGATATTCGGCCTTCCAGGTCCGGCCCTCCGCCCTTCCGTCTCCGGCCCTCCTGATGTCTGGTCTTCCGGCCATTTCGCCGTTCGGCCTTCTCTTCCTTCAACTATTTCCTACAAATATTTATTTTCATCTATTTTTAGAGGTTGTTACAGCGGCAACTTTGCAATTGTCTAGTTACCACAGTTCATGACATACAGTCTGGTAATAGAAAAACAGACAGACGTATACACAGGGCAGCGTAGTCTTAGTAACAGGATCCCCATTTTACCAGAAAATTCACCCAACAAATTAGGACGTGGTCGAGGTTACATCTATCGTCAACCCATCACTGTCCCACTGCTGGGCATGGGTCTTCTCACAGAATGAGAGAGTTTTAAGCCTTAGTCCACCGCGCTGGCCAAGTGCGAATTGGTAAGCTTCACGCACCTTTTTTTTAGAGAACTTTCAGGTTTCCACACAATGCTTTCCTTCACCATGAACCGGTAATAATAAATTTCTAAAACGCACATCGTTTTAGAAAAGACAGTGGTGCCTCGGATTCGAACCTGGGACCCTCGATTGAGAGGCTGAGTTTCAACCATTAGGCTAACACTGCTCATATTGTATGCTCATATGACATACCTATGCCGTATTATTTCTTTAACCGCACGACCAAAATATATGCAGTAAAAGAGAAAAGTCTCGTGC
>DWNE01003058.1:0-17440 GCA_018249875.1 Cecropterus toxeus | reverse complement strand
CAAGAACTATAAAGCAAAATCTACGTACATAATAGTTGTATATAATATATGTACGTAATAGCATAAAATCGTATCTATTTTTTGAATGTGTGATATATATTTATTGTGTTTATTAGGCACAACTCTGTGCCTTGAAACAATAAATTATAACAAAATATTTTGGACTTCAATCCTATTTTTGTCTAAAGTAAAATCATGTACCTTGCTATTTCCAAACATTACATAGTCCATGGCAGTAAAGTCAATATGTGATGCTAGGTACATAACGCCCTCGTGAGTACACAGAATATGACAGGAAACTTTTGTTTATCTGAGATAAAAGACAAAGGTTGGCCGAGGCTGGCCACGCTTATCTGGGCCTTCGACAATAGATAAACGAATTCCTTTCTTGGGATGTGTTAAATATAAACAAATAGAGCCAAGTTTGAAGTATAGCTTTCTGTAAGCGGAAGTGACAAATAAATCGCTTATAACTATTTGGACATATTTAGGTTTTGAACATACAAACCTCTAACTCAATAACGCAAAGCGATACGTAGATACAAAGCAATATTAACAATTTAATCACACAGAACAGGGGTTCTATGTCAAATCGATCACAGATGCGTTGCTCTCGAGGTCTAAGATGGTCGCCTCATATATAAGTGAGCCGGCTACATCTTTCAAAACGCAAGATCTGCTTCACGCTAGAAATAGGTGTGGCGGTGGAACTACATTGGTTCTACCACCTTCATGTTGAAATGTACAGTTGTGCTACCTGAGGAGTAATAATATTTCAATATGACGTTATTAATCACCCTTCTAAGTTATATAGTACGACCAACGTTTTGTAATCAATGCGGCTATTACGATTACGTATCATACAAACTGGTACTAGGCGAATATTTACATTACAGTAAACTAGAACGAATACTGGAAACTATCTAGTACAAATGTATTTCATTATACTTGTAGATAATATTTAATATTAATTAAAGTACAGTGCAGTTTGGTAGTTATTTTTATAATATTAAAACAGCAAGTAAGATAATAGAACTTTATTATCACTGCTTTACGGCAAAGTAGAACATCGTGAGGAAACTACATATCTGAGAGTTCTCAAAGGTGTAAAGTTTACAAATTGGCACTTGGCAAGTGCGGTGGACCTTGGTTTAAAGCTATCTCATTCTGAGAGACTCATGCCTATCAGCGGGACAAGAATGGGTTAACTAAAAATGTCAGCCAACCGTAACGACTAAGTTGGATCGCCTCATAAGTATCAACCTCACCACGTTCTTCAAATGAGAATTACAGCAGCACAGCTGGTTAACATTGTCTACAACCAAAATATGTCAAAAATAGGTTTTCCATCGATTCGTTCAAACATTAAATAAGTTCTTCTGTTTTTTGGGCACAGATCGTAAAGTTTTTCGCAGAATTCGCGCTATTCATGCCTTAATACCAATTCATGTTTTACTCATTGACCCATTGCGTATTCCGAATAAGTTAACCTTAAACGCAACTTTCTTACAACTTATTCTTAAGCTAATCAGTTCCTTTATCCGTTTATCGGCAGCTTATCTCAAGTTTTGTTTGCACGTCGGCACGGGTAAACGTATTGTATGTTTCTTTGAGGATTTCCCGACTAACCCGATAACATTATTCCATGATACCCGAAGATTAGTTACCTGTGCAAGCCTTTGTAGCGTTGCGTATGTTACATCGTGGAACCCTGATGGAATCGCTGACTCGTTAGACGTGTGTGCTAGTCGGGCCAGAGAGAACTAGGTTGCAGACACAACATTGACGTCAATCACGCAGTTTCCTTAGACCTACGGAAGGCCTCCGCGTGAAAGCGGATGAAACCGCGAAACAAAGATACTCAGTGATACTGTTTATAGCGTTATTGAGGGGCTTCACAAGGTACTTGCGATTATCTGATAAGTGCCTTTATTGTTCGCTTAAATCAATATTACTCATAATTCGACTTAATTCCATTCGATAAGTACCTACATACATAGGTACATATGTATGTACGTGACTATCCTGTTGTTCAAATAAAAATTTCATTTCTATTGTGAAGGTTCATTTTTGATTGTTTCTAATGCGTACCTACATAATATTCAAATAGACGGAATTAAACTTGGGATTAATTCGTCTGAATAGTCAATTGCCAACTTGTTACGTGGAGTAAAGTATGCAATATTACGGGTACCTACTTATTTTATATGTATTCCCTATCTTTGGTTTTAGCATTTTCGTAAATATACCTACGTAGTAATAGGACTGAATTTTATTGTAAAATTACAATATTTCAAAATATAGATATTTCTAGATGTTTTTGAAAATTTGGAATGGATTTTTGAAAGTTAAGTCTATCTTGACAAACTGTTTCACACTTCTGTCCAGTCGGTTAAGATTCATAATCAGCTGTCTACCTGACCGTCTATCTTAGCAGGTTCATTCACATTTACGTCACTCCATTGAGCCGAATGTTTGTTGAGGTCACTTCGCACTGGCGCTGTTTGTCCAAAACCCAAACATCCTTAAGCGCCAGGTACTTTATACTATTATTTATTCAGTGCCACAGGTGACGATACCTGGCTTTATTCTCGCAAAATCAAAGTTGTTTGTTGATGGTCAGATTTTCGAGTCAATAACAATATTGGACGTAAAGAAAGTTAGGCCGATAAGCAAGAATTTAAGACGAATGTTAGAAAAAATGCATGTTTCAAAGTTTTTCGTTACACATTATACGACAATTTGTGTTCTTCTAGACAATAAAATTTAAAATGTACAATTTGTTAAAACATTCAAACGTGTAGAACATTTAGAGTCGAAGACGATAACAGCATGAATGCAACTGTAGCAAATAATTCAGTTTAATAAAACTTATGTGATCATAACTACGTATTATATTAACTTATATTATTCGATTAAGTAGTGGAGTCATAGATAATAAGTATTAATTACCTATCACTTATTTTTAGTAAAATGTAAGACGGACGTACAGTGAAAAATATGTAGGTAGATACTTTATTCCTTTAAATAACTAGGTAATAGTCGAAATTGTCGTGTAAATAATACTTTACATTGTATTGATAAAAGTACTTAAATTAGTTTTGTCTTTTAACCGAAGCATAAAGCGAGATGGTAATTAAAACGATGAATACGACCTCATTACACGATTTACTCTATGGACTCTATATACTCTGTTCGGATCCCACGAGAACGGGCTGCAGGCAGTAGAAAGTTCCACCCACGCTCACGCTCAATAAAAAAGTTAACGTTCGTTTTTTGAATGCGCTTCACAATCGGCCGCCGTGTTACGCGCCACGCCCTGCGACCTGATTGGTGAACGGGAGCCCGATTAATTTGTTTTTTAAATTCGTATTCAGCCAGCGCATATCAATTCAGACACGATTGGTGCACGGAAGCTCGAATTTTAAAACTTTTAACACGCTACGTCGTTCGGTTGATTTATCCGTGATTAATGAAAGCCAATTTCGTTTTAAATTTCGAACTCGTTCATGAGTTTAGTGGATGTTTATTACACTGCTACACTTGTTGCGCAAATGTCATGATACAAAACATGATAATGTTTTTACAATTGCCTGTCATCACTAGTATAATTAAGGTTAAGCGGGTAATTTATGTACCACATAAAAGTAGGCATTCAATCGAAAAATTATATATAGTTTCATCGATATGTATTCTCAAAAATAGAGTGGTATAAAGCAGAATGCGTCTGTTATAGACGGTGTAAATGTAGAGTCTACAGGTACGTATATTTTATCTATTTCTTTATTTGAATATAGATAGATATTCAGATATACAAAAAAGGCAGAATATATGTATGTATACCATGATATTGAGTATCCCATGTATTTATCGAGGTCATAAACTGTCTGCCAAGTTAAAGTGGAATCCAATCAGTAGTTTTTGCGGAAAGAGTGACAAATGCACATGCATCTTCACAATTTGTCGCCTTTCATATTATTAGTGAGTTAATCGTCACATAAAAATCGAAACTACGATTTATTCTGTAGATATATTCATTTGTAGCGCAAAATTGATCGAATAATATCGATAATAAGTAGGTAGTACCTAAATGTATTAAAGATCATAGATTATTATAAGTTACCTCAATTAAGATACCTATAAAGGCATCGGCAATTGACATTTGATCTGTGCATATAATTAAATAAGTACTTAGAAGCTTCTGATTGATGATTATTATAGCCTTGCTCACAGGTATTATTATTGCAAAATGTATTATAGGTACCTGTAATCGTTGGGAATACTATTAGAATAATTATTTAGTTGTTAGGGTGCCTGATTTTGTTCAGTTAATATTGTTATTAAAAGGGTCAGATAAGAAGAGCTCGTATACATTATTATTTTTACTATTTAAGTGGATAACTATTATTTTAATTGAAGCTACATTAAGCACTAAACATTTAGTTTTATTTCTTAAACAGGAAAAATAAGTGAAAAATGAGAAAGTTTTGATAAATGATGATATGTTTGAGGAATTAGATATGTTCACAGCAAACGCGGTAAAGTGATACAATTAAACATGGAAGAAGAGTTTAACATACAAAGTTTTCTAAAAATCGTTTTCTTAAAAAAGGCTTACTCTGAAGTCAACATTAGTAATATATGAAGGTGATCTACTGTTCTAATTAAAGTGAATTTTATCCTAAACAGAAACCTCTGAAATGCACCATCAGAAATAGATCGAAAAGCCTTTCATTTTAGTTAAAATAAGTATATATAATAACTTGCAAGTTTTATTTTGTATCACATGAATACCAAGGGTTGAACGCTTACAACCAAAACATTATTGTCACTTTATAAACAAACCATTTACATATTTTTACGTGAAAATCTCAACACAAAAATCCAATACGCAGGCAATGTAGATCGAACTTTATGTAATCATTTTACCTACAGCTTTCCATTGGCTACCGCGTAAACCAGTAGCTGTCATGTGTGCGTGTGTGTGGGTTGGTGTAGGTGTGCGTGGGTGGTGGTGTGTGTGTGCTACTGTGCCGTCCCTCTTATGTAGAGGGTCGGAGTATCGGGTGATAATTTTGGGTACTTTTTACTGAATGGGCTTCTATGTGGTTCAAATATGGAGGTTAGTGGTTGTATTGAATCGATGAGTGAATTAGTTGTGCGGGTTATTTTAATTTTACTTTTCATTAATGTAACATAAGGAGCTCAATGTTAAAGCACTCTAATATTAAGGTTATTAATATATCTATTAACCTAGATTTTGTAGTAAAAGTACGTATATTATGAAAGACTACGCTCAACTTTTGCTTTATTACGCGATAATTGATACAGAGTCTTCACATTGCCGGGTGTAAGATTAAGTTAAAGTCATTCCTATATGTAAATATCGATCAAGTAGGGAATAAATGGATAGAGGCCGATGCATACGTAGCCCTTTAAAGTTTACCAACAATCTTTCCAAATAACCTTATATAATTTCAGAAATAACATTTTCTTTTGTTTATATTATTTCCGGTATAACTATGGACATATATATGTACATTCTATTTCAAGCTTAACTTTACGAGCATTCTAGCTTATTACTCACTTATTAGTAAAGAGTAACCAATCAAACTCACTTCACCGGTCGGTACGTAGCGAGGCATACGACGCCGGAGGCTACGCGATATATCAGTTGCGTTCACATACTCCGCCGCAACAGCGCAAGTTGTAGAGTCGATAGAGACTTGAAAGATTTTGGCAATAGATTGTTGGGTTTGTAGTTTTAGAAATCTACGTAAGTTGGTGTATTATGTTGTGTTATAAACAACACAATAATATGAAAATTCACATTTACAAACATGTTGGTAGAGCAGATACAGTACGGGTTTTCAAATTGATATTAAAAATTGAAGATAGCTATTTAAAAAATGATAACATTGTATGTATATTAAAAATATAAAATGAATAAACCAGCCAAGACATAGGTATCCTAGACTCAAATACACATAAGGTCAATACATATTATACATATTATATATAAACATACAATAAGATATCAAATACATTAAAGCGTTTAGAAAAAATCAATATGATTTTATTTCATTTGTGAAACTAATTTTACTGAACTTAACACATAAATACTTTCTTATCTATTAAAAATTGAATATATTTTTTATCAATGCAGTACACATTTAGATAGAATATATAACTGAATTTATCATGTATGTACCTTATATATATATATCGGTAGGATAAGCAATCAAGCTAACTTCAGCAAGCTCGGTACGTAGCGAGCGAAGTGCCGGGGGCTACGCGGCCGGGCGATACATCAGAACTCAGATATTATGCCGTTCTAACATAGAATGCTGTAGAGTTGACGCAGTTAAGAAATGTAGAATTTCTACAAGCCTAACCTTTAATATTTATGACTTGTCTAAGTTCTGTATTTTACTGCAAATTAAGTTTGTTTAATAGAAATGGCTAAAAGGAAATTTAAATTGATTACTTGAACCATAGATACGTTTAATGTTTTGCAATCTATGCGAACTAGCTATAAATACAATATTTTCTCTATTTACAAATTGATATTAATATAATTCTTGTACAGCGGTTTTTTACGACCATGCTCATATAAAATAGGTATTATTAACATCATATTGTAATTTAGTCATTTCATAACCATTTCCCGTAAAATTTTGCTACACTTACAAAATGACTAACTGGACGCTTATTTATCATGGATTTTATGTTTAATTGTTCAATATTTATTATTTTTATTTGAAACTCGGCTCTATAGCAGTCATCGTCCGGCGCCCGCGCATACCGTTCCTGTGGGAACGCGCGAGACATAAACTGTTTCGTTATTTCTGCTCACTCGCTCATTTGTATATTATAATTTGGCTCGGCTTAGCGCGGCCGGCTTGAATTTAAATTGTTATATTATTATCCTGATTATGTACCACGCCTATGCATATAACTCGTGAAAATATGCAACCATTTTCACCACTATAATTTGTATTCCGTTTTTAGCTCGACGCAATATAACATTGAGATAATAGGCTTCATTAGTAAAGATTTATTCATAAATAAACTTGAACACGGTAATTATAACAGCGTGATTCAGCTCATACTTCGGATTCTGTTCGATCGTTAAAGGACAAGCCAACAATTGGATTCCATCCCTCTCACTATTTCGGCGATGGATATCTGTGGGAGAGAGATAAACGAATCATTGTTCGTAAAAATGTCAAATAGAATGATAAACATAAAATTTCGTGTTGAAATACACGAGGGATGAGCACGCTTCACAATGTGATGGTAATATTTTTATTTAAATGCGGTTTATCATTCGTTTTATATGAGTGCATTCTTATGATTCATGGTTACTATGGTTAGGTATCGTTTAAAGGGTGTTTAATTTACTGCGGAGGTCTGTATTCGTTTTGTTCGCGTATTATTCTCGGTCGCATCCAGATTGCATTGCAGTGGGAATTGGCTTGTAATTATAATTGCATTTTTATTAAACAGCAATTATGTTTGGAGGCTAGTGGAGTAATGGTATGTCGTGGAATATATGAAGGGTCTTCGAGTTATCATATTGTATAAATCCCTGATTCTTGTAGAGAGCAAATATGATATGATGATAAATGACCATTGTATTCGAAAGACATTGCTAATCAAGTTTATTTAGGGTTTGGAGTTTGGGGATCAAAAAGAGAAAATGTATTGACTAAGAAGCACATATGTCTAGTGAGAAAATGTTGTAAGCCAACGCATTCGTTGTGTTCCACCTTACTCCTCAGGGGTAGCAACGCATTTTTAGTCTCGGTTAAATCTTTAAACGTATCTGAGTTTGAATACATCTGGTCATTGGCATCAATTGTTATCGAGTATCAGTTGAACTGCTCGCTAATTTGCAACTTCTGTATTGTTAAACAAGAAAGTTAAAGCAGCGTGAGCGCTTTTCCCTATTAGATAGAATTAGATACTATTGATAATGTTATCATGTCCAAACTATGTTTGTTATACTAGCTTCTAAATTTATATAAATAAATTTAATGTTAAACATAGAACGATTGAGTTCCACTACTGGGAACGAGTCTCATTCTATAACTGAACTATGTAGTCTTAAAATAAACTTATCAAGAAAATCCAAATTTATAGTACATAAATTATAAGAAGTAACAACTGTAAGATAATGTAGGCTACGAAACAAAACAGTGGCTAAGTTATTGCCTAGGTATTAAACCATATAAGACCTTAAATCGTCGTGAACATACAATAAACGTAAACAAATTTGCACAAAACCAATTAAGCAGTGCTTCACACGGCCCGTGGTCCACACTTTTACGTACACTATTATAATAAAGCTTTGACGAATTCCGAGAAAGCTTTCAAAGTTCGCCTCACGCTGACTCGGCAAGCTCGCTCATGAAAACCGAACAATAGTACAAAGCGCCATAATAAAGCGTATTAGATTCGATCATAAAGGCAGTGACACAATAACTTGATAAATATTGGTGTTAGATGAAGGTCTTTTTAAATTTCAAGTTTCTCTTTTTACATGGATGTTTACGTAATTTTATAATCATAGGAAGAGAATAATAATGTAAGTATGTAGACAATAAGAAAATTAATATGTAAATATTTTTTTAATTAGTTTTGATTGTAAACTAGTTACATTTTAAAAATATGTTGAACATGTTTTCTGATTTTTAATTATGAACATGAGATTTCTTTCTTTCATTCATTAGTTCGGACTCCTAGCTGCTTAAACTGCGCCTAATACGAGTAGGCCAATTCTAACTGAAGTCCATTGTTAGAACCCATGAGGAAGAACCTGTTCTAGGCTTGACATGCTTGTTTAAAGCAGTAGTGTGTTATGTGAAGTCTATCACTCTCTGGAATAAGCCGTTGTATTAGGTAAAATTGAAGCATAAAGTCTGTGTATATTGGTAAAAAGTAAATCTATATTCGTGAAAAGTAGGACAGTTGACCACTTAGACCTTTCCCATGATTCAGAAGTGTTTCTTTTTGCCTTTGGTCTCGTTTAACATCAATGGAGAGCAGTCATTGACATTTTTTCTGTGATTGAAGTTAAAAAATGAGCACGTAGTCTATCTTATGGTTAGTAGCCACTGCCGTTCAGTGAAATCCAAAAGAAAGTATTTGAAGTAAATTGCTGGTGATTTTTTCTCCAAGAACCAACTTGGTCGCCTCATCTGAAAGCGTCGACGAATAAATCCTTCCACTAAAACGCAAGAATTGCTTCATGCTGGACATGTATGTGTTGCTGGTTTTTCTTCGGTCGAACCACAAACATTTTTAGTAACCTGAATAATTGTATGATAACATTCGGGTTCCTAACCCTTACCTGGCACCGCCAACTCGCAATGTCGTAATGTAATGTTCCACTCGTAGGGAGAGGTCCATATCCAGCACTGGATATTATCAAAAGATTACAGACTATTTGGTGACTGTAACCTTTTTCTACCTCTAAATATTTTGGGCTTTTGCTCTTCAAACAGCTTATTATTTATTACTTTATTTTAGACTTTTGACTAATAAATACGGGTATTTTCCTCCTTTAATTAATTTATTTTCTCCCAAATAACGGAACGTAAAAATGCATACTTAAGTCACCAGTAGCAAAGTATAGAATACATCAGTAAGACTGCACGCTTATGGAAACTTTCATTACGCAAAAATAATTAGAAAATGTGCAAGCCATTATTATAATCAGGTGGAATGCGCATTAAAATACTATTTTTAGACTATTCATATTTCAAAACGATATTTTGCATTCGTTATGAATAGAAAATTAGCGATCATTTACGATCGCCTTTTACTATGTTGTGGTAAATTTTATTAAGGTCTTAAAGACATATGAACATTCTGAGGTTTATACTCGTTGTTACCATTTGATCTTCAGTTCAATTGTTACGTGTGTTCTTTGTTACACGACGTTGTCTGTCTGTATTTTCTTTTTCAAATATCGATCCAAACATAAATAATTAAATACGGAACGTGGTGGAACTTGTTATGGTTTGATTTAGATGGTGACCTAGTTTTAGGTTACAAGTATATACTTACGCTTGTATGTCACCATATTGACAGTAGAGCTCTTCTATGAAATGGATAAAAAGAAGGACTTATAGATTAAGATTAAGTATTAAACTACCTATGATGATACAGGTTATTTTTTAGGAAATCTTGAGAAAAGTTAATGGACAGGTTATGTATAACACACTCATGACCTTGTGGCATCAAAAACCTGCCTTTTCCTAGAGTATAAAAATAAACAACACTTGCTTCACTCATCGCCCTAGACTATATTTTTTTCTGTGCCGTGGATGCCTCGGACATAGACATCCATATCCAAAATACAAATTTAAATGTATCATTCAGACATTTGTTTAGCCCAGGATCGAGCTTCTAGCCCACTGGATATCCGACCGATACGGTAAGGGCCTTACCACTCGCGTCCTCAAATATATGAACTCAGGAAACTAGAACCTTGAATCCTAGTACCTACCTTCCTTGTAAGTGCTTGTGAGATTTGAAGTCAACTTGCGTAAATGTAATGTCTCTTGCGTGTAGATCCGTTGGCAAAACTAGTCATGACTAAGTGTACATTTTACTACCAAACTAACCTTTAAAAGCAATTTAAATTTACTCATGAACCATTACTGGTTTTTAACTCATCGAAGCGTTTGGATTCATTGAAAGGGAGCAATTTATGGCGTTTTTGAGCGAACGCTCGTTATTTTAAATATCGCATGTCTGTTACTATGTTGTTTACAATCGAGAAACAATTTCGTTTTATAGTGTTACTTATGTGTTGCGTTGCGTTTGTGGAATTTTGCGTAATTAAGTCCGGAGTAGCAGTTTTTGTGATGATTACGATGCATTCTGCAACTTTTATGGAACTCGAGAGATGTAATGAATACAAATGAGAATACGTGTTTTGTAGTACTGTACTATTGTGTATTTTTTTGTGATTTTATTATTCCTTTGAAACATTTTCAATAGCGTTTGTAGGTAGTTCAAAGTTATAAAACATTATTATAAAATTAGTTTTGCGATTTATCAGGTTTAATATTTTTTTTTTGTTTAGTTTCACTGTAGTGCATACTTATTCATATACTATTATTGTATATTTGTCAAATAATATCCTAAAATAGGTAGGTATTTGCTTTTAACTACAAATTTAGCTACCTAATATAAAAAGAACATAGTGCTTGAAAATTTCAGGAAATGAGCTTGGAATTATATATATTTGAGTTTGGCTTGGTATCAAACACTTGTGTTTTTCCTACTTACTTATAATCCTCCATATTACTACAAAAGTTCTTTTTCATTATTTTCCCTTATTGGTAAATAAAATTTAAACATAAAAACATTCCAAATTATATAGATTGTATTTTGAGTTAGTAAGTACTGAAAAAGTAGTATGGTTTAAATTTGAAATGTTTTTTATGTTAGACCATACTACTTCAGTACTTACCTACTCAAAATCAAATCTATATAAATAAACCAACATATACATACAATAAGAATAACATATCTCCAATCCAGCGGAATATAGCGATATTCCGCTGGATTGGAGATATGTTATTCTTATTTAGCTGATTATATTTATAGTTTGAGCGCAAACTTTTGCTTTCCGTATCCTATTATCAAATGGAAAAGCTATTTAAGCTCGGTCCACCTACGTCGCCTTTCACTCTTAATTAGTGGGTCGCGTGTTGACTCACAGCTTAAAACAAACCGCAACCCATCCGACCGGAAGTGACGCATCATTACCTTATTCGTGTTAAATGATGATTATGTTTGTTGTTTAATTCTATAATCTATTAGATTCAATTCTCTTATTAGTCTGTTATCCTTCATAGGTGTTTTTATTTCTTTATCCGTTTATTTCTTCTATTCCTATGGAATGAGTATAAGGGGAAGGAAAAAAATCTAATCCCCTTTTTAGTTGCTTCTTTATTTGTATTCGAAATGTAAAAATAAAAAAAGATAAAATGCTAATAAAGTAGTAACAATATATACAGAGTAAGACTCAAAGAGAAACATATAAAGTGACAAAACACTGTTACCTTATATTTTCTATGAAAATACGTGCAAATACTAATATAATGGTAGATATCGCAATTTGTTTGTATATTGTCCAACTGTACTCATAAAAAATAAACATTGTAATACTAAAACACAATACAGGTATCAGTTTGTAGTAGCAAGAAAACGGCAAAATGATGTTTATATTATTGAATGACGTATCATTCTTGCAAACTTTTGCAACTTTCCACGTACCCATTTACGTCACATCATGCTATTCTACAATATTCTACGAAATCTAACCGCTGTTACGCCAAGCATGACTATAATATTTCTCGTAACGCATGTACACGTTGTACTCTGTAGATTTCCTAATTACATACACGACAGGTTACATAGCTAGTAATTATTCCGTGAAGTATAATGCCAAAGGGTCACAGGTCAAAATGTATGAATCATAAATGAATTTTAAAGAATATTCGTCAATACCTGACTCATTTGAAGATCCGCTTGGACCAATTTTAATAAGCTGTGTAATGCAAAGATGTTATCTTCGTGGGAAAGATTAGGTTTCTTAGAGCGCACGAGCTATTTCTTTATTGCGTAAAGCTTGGCTTTGAAGTTGCTACAAAGTTCATTAGTGTATTATTTAACGGTATTAAACTCTTCGTGCCAGCGCTACTGCAAGACATATGTGCTAGGGCACATTAGCTTTGATTACTTCGTTGTAGTTTAACAAAACTATATATTATATATCTCCCTTTTAAATCCACATTTGATTGTTTTCCTGTAGTAGAACTTTGTCGTCGTGAGTTGATGAATAACTTTGAAGATACCACTGCTATCGATATCTTGGATAAAATGACTTAATTGCGTCTTTAATAGTTAAGTTAATAACTTTAATAGTACTTCTCGTTGTAATTGTTTAAGAGAATTGGATTAAATGGCGTGATTATAAAAAATATTAGTGTAAGAAGTTCACTTACTTTTTAGAACCATTCTTGAACCTTATAATTATTGTTAATGTGTAGACAAATTTAGTTTAGTCCAGACTAAATAGGTATACTAAGTTATTTTTAAACGCGGTACGTCTCTAGACAATAGTATCTAGATCTATCCGGAGATCGTCAAGAACACTGAACGGTATCGCTAAGAACATATCTTTTGAGGCGAAAGAGTCATCCATTTCGCTACTAAAAGAGGATCCTCGTGACCACGTCGGATGGTTATCACTCAGAGCTCATACGGAAGACTTTGTAACCGTAAAAGGCTGTGTTGAAATATTGTTACGGCGAAGATTTTAAGGAGATTGCCGTTTTTTGTACACATTAGCGTGAGTGCTCTTTGTCGTGAGTCTACGATCGCGTAAGAATTTACTCGCTTTTGTTTGGGAATACCGAATGTGATTTAACTACACGGTAGTATTCAATTAAGTTATATGCGGGAAAAAGAGCTAAATAAATCATTCCACGCTATTCTGTTTATTTGAATGTGTGTTTGACATTCAAATAAACAGAATAGCGTGGAATGATTATTTATTAATTAGGGAAGTTATGGTATTGTTAGTAATATTATAATTTTAGGTTTTAATCGAAATTATCAGCATGGTTCGGCTTAGGAAAACACCTTAAATTAAGTATGTCAATGAAATATTTGCTAGGAATTCATTCGATGCAATATTTTGTCGGTTTCGACAAACACTACTCCCTTTGTTACTAAGGATGTCAAAAAACTGTGAAATGGCTAAATCTAACTAAAACATTTTTGCTCATGTTAACTAACAATCTAATCGTGAGTCAGAATCATTCACTTCAATCTTTTTGGGCTGCAAGTGTCACCTTTGAGTGTTGAAAACTGATATACCTAAAAATGTAATGAAATTTGTCAAAGCTGATACTTGAGTTGCTAAACGAATGATTATCGCCATAAAAACCTAAATACTAAGCTTCTAGGATAGACAAATGTATTTACGTATGGATGAAATACCTTTTCATAGCAAACCTTGATAGTAATGATCATGTTGACGAGGACTTATGCTACAAATTAAAGGTAAAAAAATACAAACGTAAAGTTTGCAGTATATTTAATAATAAGCTTGTTTTTTATAAGAAATATTTACCATCCAGTTATAAATAAACAAATGAAGGGGTTTACAAAGAACATAATTCCATACTCATTACTGTATTAACGATGACGTGTGCTGTGAAAACCTATTTTACATTACCAGTTTTTGTTTTACACAAATACTCAAAACGATCGTTAAGATAATTTCAAAGGAGCTTAGCGTAATAAAATGTCTCGTAAGTGCCGTTTCACGCGTCTTCCAAGAAGGTAATTTTATAGCTTCTTTAGCGCGCGAAATTTGAATATTGTGCTTTTTGTGGATTCGCACGTACTTGTTTCAAGCTTTCCTATTCAATTTTAAACGTGTTGGATTTTTTAATTATTTATTTCATATGTGACTAATGTGTCATATTCATTGTTATAAGTATGTTACTTCGTATGTTTAAGAACACGCTGTGTAGGATGAATGCAAACGTCGTATGTGAATTTTACGAGCACTAGGAATATGGCTATTGTATAAGACACTTGGTAAAATTTTCTAGAATTAGAAAAAAAATAATTCTTATCAGCATGAATCTTGGCAAAGGGCATCAAACTTGTCAAAGTTGAATACTCTGTCCCTATATCAGCGGGAATGGGAATGTAAACTACAAAAAATATGACTTGTTTCAGCGTAATGACTACAAGCTAAACTAGAAAACTTTAATACAAAAGATGTAAATAAAAAAAAATATTTCAAATATTTTCAGTATTAAAAGTCTTAGTACAAATCAATTAGCAATAACAAAACAACCGCTCACATCTTCGAAGAGCTATATAATCTAGAAAGTACAGCTCATGACCGCGAGCGTGGTAATGACAGAAGCCGAAAACAATTGGTAATTTTCGCCGGACGGCCGAGCGCCGAAATGAGCGAGTGTCGTGAAACCGCGGCACGGTAGCCGCGAGCCACGCGCGGCGTTCCCACCGCGACCTGTTGGATGTACCTAAAGGACTGTGCATATGAGTTAATTTAATTTTGGTATTTATAATTTGCCGCACATCCTCTGACGAGTCCTTTTTCTACTTTTATGTATAAAAAAACTGATTAATAAACCTAATTTCAAGTAAATGTAGTCTAAAGTCGTGTTTTATAGTTATTTAGTCTAAGTAGCATGTAAGATGATACGTATAGGAAGACATATATATAACTGGACAATATTTTGTAATAATACTTTTGCTGTCGCATAAATAAGTACGGCAATGACCTTACCTACATGATAGCGTGTATATTAGGTGTTGACACTATGTAAATTTTATTTTTTACTACAAATTTACAATTGTAATTCCAAAAATTATAAGACTGAGAATTTATTAGATACATATTTAAGCAAAAGCTAAGGTACTACGTTACAGTATATTTACGTGAATATATTAATCATGTTTTCTTGGAAATATACGGTCAACAGCGTAAGGTTTATATTTGCACAGTATTTTAAAACACTATTTATTTCATAACATTAAATAAATATCGATAAATAAAGTAAATATTTTCATAACTTTCTTTACAAGTAAGCATTCCGATAAAAATGATAACTATATTTTGTCATAAATTTTCTAGAAGGAGCCAGTAAAATAGCAAATCATAAACATAACATAACGTATACAAATACAATATAAAGAGGTTGAATATCCATAAAAGAGTTTAAAATATGTTAAAGTAATGTAATATACCTACATTTATAGGTATATAAAAATAAAATCCTAAAAGATATCAACTTGACATTTGAAGTACATTTAAGTGTTATGTGTAACTTTTCAGAATTAAATTACAGATTACAATAATCCGTTAGTGCATAAAACATCCTGTACGCAAACGTAAAATCAATCCAATATTAGAACAACTGTAGTTTGAACGTATAAAACAGCCAGTGATTCATTTCTCCTGTATTATACCCATAAGCGGCGACAGCGCCTTGCATTTTCCCGTCCGCCATCAGCCTACCGTAGCTACCTGTTCATTCACGGCACGTGGTGGGGGCTACGCGCCTTCCGCGTAACCTTATCAGTAGTTTCCGCACCCTCTCGCCAGCGCAGTTGCTAAACGCACCCGTTGCACGTCGCACGTCCTAGTTGTCACATCCAGTCGCTCTTACTCCGTGTTCGTATTCGTCAACGTTCGAATCTAAGCTTTTAGTTTCGTGTATCATAATAGTACTGCAGTGAAAGTGACTAATTTAGGCGTAACCGTCCTGTTCTGTACGGTGTATAGGTGCGTATTCTTGCAGTATTAATTTATCCAATGAAACCTTTTGTTATAATTTTGGAAAAAAAATATTTTATGTGAATCATATTTTTTTTTTCCAAAATATATACCTTTGAATATTTAACGTAACATATATGTCCTTTATTTAATCTTTATATGTTCAAAATAAACAAGAAACCTGATAAAGACAAAAATAAGGTGTTTAAAACAATTAAAACGAAGGTGAAATAAAAACGCACATACCCTCACCGTTCCATAACACCGTAATGTATGTACCGTATAGCTAAAACAAACAAGCATTACGTTATCTTTCCGCTGCCATTCGAAACTGCACCGTAAACCGGCGCGATATAATCATGTTTCGTTCATAGATAGTGTACTGATAAGTTATCACTGTTGTACAGGCTCCGAAGCCCCGCCCGTCGCGCAAGCACCATAGCCCAGACAAAATGTTCGCCGTGATGCAAATCGACGAAGACCACACCCGGGATTTTAGGCGTAAACTGCGCCCTAAGTGCGAGTTCGTCTGCAAGTACTGCCAGCGCAGATTCACCAAGTCCTACAACTTGATGATCCACGAACGCACGCACAAGAGCCCTGAGCTCTCCTTCAGCTGCGAAGTCTGCGGGAAGAGCTTCAAACGGCAGGACAATCTGCGCCAACACAGGTCAGTGCCTAATCTTAAGTATTTTTAAGAGTATCACACCCTAATTTATGTTGTGGAGTAATTATTCTCTCTGTTTAACAAATTAATTACGAACGGCGCCGGCCGGTCTTCCCTTTTAAAATTATATCTGTGTTTTCAGCCATTATTTTTAATAGAATCATAAATTATTGCATTGATTTAGTAAATCATTATCAGAATTAAAGATTTTTTCACTTACAACTTTAATGCAAGAAGGTTTTAATTAATAATTTAGTTAGTATTTCACATAACAATCAAAGCAGCCGTGCGTTGCGCCGGCATTGTTGAGATTATGCTCCAAATATCTTTAAAGGAATTGTACAAAAATGTGAGGTTTGTATATCACTATAGTTTGTATCAACTTAGGCTTATTTCCTGTACCTTTTTAACAAGGCCTGTGTGAA